>JAVJIF010005394.1:0-197888 GCA_038442645.1 Agave tequilana
AATTGCTCGAATAAAAGAGAGAAAGACTAGAGACTTATGCACTATGAGCTGTGTCAAACATGAGGATAAAAAGGTTTTAGTTCGAGATGAAGAAATTAAAGAAAGATGGTGAGAGTATTTTGACAAATTGTTCAATGGTAGTTTTACTAAAGATTTGGATGACCTAACCATTCAGTGTCAAGATATGAACCGTAACTATATGCGTAGAATTAGCGAATCTGAAGTTAAAGAGATCTTGAAGAGTATGAAGTCAATGAAAACTGTTGGCCCGGATGAAATTTCTATTGAGGTATGGAGATGCTTAGGAGAGGTGGGCGTGAGATGGCTGACAAACCTCTTTAACAAGATCTGGTTAACTAAAAAGATGCCAAATGAGTGAAGGAAAAGTACCCTAGTACATCTCTATAAGAACAAGGGTGATATACAGAGTTGTTCAAATTATCATGGAATAAAACTCATGTGTCATACCATAAAGCTTTGGGAAGGGTAATTAAACACAAGTTAAGGCAAAAAGTTTAAATATCAGAGAATCAATTTAGGTTCATGCTGGGGCGATCGACGACAGAGGCTATTCATTTACTTCATCAACTTATAGAGTAATTTCTAGAGAGGAATAGAAATTTACATATGGTCTTTATTAATTTAGAAAAAACTTATGATAAGGTGTCAAGAGAGGTATTATGGTGGACATTGATGAAAAAAAGGAGTCCCAATCAATATATTGACATAATCAGGGACATATACAATGGAGTAGTGACAAATGTCAGAACTTGTGAAGACATAACAAATAATTTTTTTATCAAAATTAGATTGCATCAAGGATCTGCATTGAGTCCATTCTTATTTGTTATAGTGATGGATGAGTTTACTAAAGCTATTCAGGATGAGATATTGTGGTGTATGCTATTTGCTGATGATATTGTCCTAGTCGATGAAACGAGAGCTGGGTAAATGCAAAATTAGAGTTATGGAGGTAAATTCTAGAATCTCGAGATTTTAGATTAAGTAGGACCAAAACAGAGTATATGGGCTATAAATTCAGTAAACAGCGAATCCGAGATTATAGTATTGTGACACTAGATGGTCAAGAAATACCGATGAGCAGTCATTTTAAGTACTTGAGTTCTATTATCCAGAAAGATAGGGAGATCAATAATGATGTCAACCATAAGATCCAAGCCGGCTGGTTGAAATGGAGAAGCGCAATAGGGGTTTTATGATTGTAATATTTCATTATGGCTGAGGGAAAAGTTTTATCAGACTGATATTAGGCCAGTTTTGTTATATGGTATAGAATGTTGGGTTATAAAGAGATATCATGCCCAAAAGATGAGTGTAACAGAGATGTGCATACTTCGTTAGATGTGTTGTTAACACAAGGAGAGATAAGGTGAAAAATGAGGATATTCGTATTAAGATAGGCGTCGCTTCTATAGAAGAGAAGATGAGAGAAAATCGCCTACGATGATTTGATCATGTGCGACGTAGACCTACAGATGCACCAGTCCAGCGTAGAGCGTATCAAATTAGGGCAATTTAAAAGAGTGTAGAGGAGACCGAAGAAGACATGAATGGAGGTTACACGATAAGATATAGAGGCTAAAGGTCTTAGTGAGGGCATATTGCTCAATAGGAATGAGTGGAGAAACTGATCCATGTGCTCGATCCGGCTTAATTCTCTTTTGGTTCATGTAGCCTACCCCAAATAATTGGGACAAATGGCTTAGTTGTTGTTGTTATTGTATATTGACTAGTATAGATGATCCTTAAACTGATCATCAAATAGGGTTTTCTTTTTTCTCTAATTTGAAATAATCTTTCACTTTTCAATGGGGTCTCTCTCTCTCTCCCTCTCTCTCCCTCCCTCCCCACCTCCCTCCCTCCCTCCCTCTCCCCCTCCCCCCCTCCCCCCTCCCTCTACCTTATTCTACAGTTCACTCTCTCAAAAAATAAAAAGTAAAGAGGATAGTAGAAGAAAAAATAAAACAAAATAGAAAAAGATCTAATCTATAATTGATAACCTTAACGTATATCTTTCAGGTTTTTACTATAATAACCTTGTTTACAAGGTGTGCGATTTTCATTTTCTAGAGAAACAATTTTTATTTTCTAGAGACCTATATATAACCTCCTAGCTCCAGTTGGCAAACACAATGTTAGTCTAAAGAAGTATTTGAACTGCAATTCTACTCTGTCATGTTTTTTCTGCTAATTAACTTAACCACCGATGAGATTCACCGGCGACCTTCGGAGAGCAAACCTTGGGCCTGATCAGGATCACGTTGGGGGAGAAGAAATGTCCGTGAGATGATGTTCGAACTGGGGACCATGGAGAGTTGTATTCTAATTGACCCAGGCCAATCGGTTGAATAACCATGGGGTTCTTATATATGATTCAAGGGAGAAGACATCGCACTCTCATATTCTTCAGTAAGATTTGTGTAAACAATTTTGAATTTCCATGACGTAAGAGCATATAAGCCCAAGCGTAGGGTGTCAAACGGGTCAAGCCCAAGCCAGGCACAGCGGGCCAAAGGGGCGGATCGTGCTGAGCCTGCCCCGGTGGCCAAATGGGTGCCGGCCCGGCCCGACCTGAGTTCACTTTAGGGAAACTCGTGTCCGTCCCTTGACCTGGCTGGTTGTTGACCCGAGTCAAACTGGTTCCGAGCTGGCCCGGCCCGGCCATTTATTAAATAATTTTTTTAAAATAAAAAATCCTAAAAATTTTGAAAAATAGTTAAAAATTCTAAAAATATATATCAAAAAATCTTAAGTGAAAAAATTGATGTGCCATGATGAAAATAAACAGATTCAAATAAAATTGAAGTATAAATTAAACTTTATCATTCATAAATAAAAAAATTATAAGTCTTCAAACATTTTATCATTTATAAATAAAAAACTATAAAGTCTTCATTCATCTTCTGAGGAGTCTTTAGGAGAGTCTTCGATGAGATCATTAATTATTTTATTTTGATTTCTCTTTTCCTCATCTAACCAATCCTTCCGGCATATGATCATTTCGATTGCATTCGATGCCAGCCGGTTTCTCGTATCAGTCAGCACTCGACCACTTCTACTAAAAGCAGATTCCAATACTACTGTAAATATCTGAAGGGTTAGTAAATCACGTGTCATGATAAAAAGCACATGATAAGTTAATATACATGTTATTTTCACCATATCAAAATATCAAAATTATCAAATTCTGAGTTTATATCGATCTCAGGAGTTGCGGCACATTGGATATAATAATGACGCTCATTTAAAGAGTCAGAGATATTAGATTTTTAGATACCAAATACCTTAAAATATTCCATTGTTCATTACTTTCATCATGTTCCATTCTTTCATAAAAATTTTCAAATAAAAATTTACATTCATGAAATTTAATCCGAGGATCCATAATAACAGCAAAATAAAAAATATGAGGAAAATATATAAAGTATTTATTAAATTTTTTCCATGGGAGTAATAATATCTCAAAGAAATCATTATTTTTGCATTGAGAAAATATCTCGATTATTTTAATCAAATCATACAATATTAAAATAGTTGTTGGATAATAAATACTAAAAAATAATTTTGTTACTCTTTCAAATCCTTTCAAAAAATCACAAATCACGAAATTTCTATTCTTAATCGAAAATGAAACACTTAGGCAATTCTACAGAAATGAACTTATTTATTACTTTCTTATAAGAAATCGTTTTACTCAACATATTATATGTTGAGTTCCAACGAGTTCTTACATCTTGAAGTAATTTTTTAACAAGCAGGCCTAAGCCCTAACAAATTTGTCTGATCTTTGTCTTCTTGGGTCGCTATTTAAATAAATATAACAGTATCTTTTAATTTTTGAATATAATTATTAATTAATTTCAAACCATCTTATACACTCAAGTTAATAATATGACAAACACATCGAATATAAAAAAGTGTCTATCCAAAACAGGTTTTAAATAATTTTTCAGAATCTCAATTGCAGCAGTATTTTCACTAGCATTATCTAATGAAATTGGATCATTTTATAATATCTAGCAACATGTATCATAACCTTACTTAGTTTTGAAGCATTATGAGGATGAGAAAACTTTTTAAAATTGATAATTAATTTGTTTAAAATCCAATAAGAATCAATAAAATATGCAGTAATAATAATATAATGATAGCCGTAAAAGAGCTTCCCAATAATCAGAAGTAAGTACAATTTTATGTAGTAAAAAAGACAAAATTGCAATTAACATTTTTTTTTGTTCTCTAACTACTCTAAATATTTTTGATCTTATAGTATTCTTACTGACCGAGTCATAATTCTGATTATGAGTGGTTCTAATATAATCTGTAAATGTATCGTCTTCAGCCATATTAAAGGTTATTCAAACCGAATAAGATATCTAACTAAATTAGTTTTACATATAGCACGATTATAAATAAAAGTGTCTAGTGTGCCACCTAAAATGCTAATTCAGGTTTGTCTAGGTTGGTGTTTGGGTTGTTTACTCTTAATATATCTGCTTAGTGCGCCGATTCTCACATTTTTGGGAAAAACATATGAATCATCTGGACACAATTTGTATTGAGCCCTCCAAACTCCATCGACATTTACTTTATCAAAGTATTTCCAAACTTCATATTTAAGATTTGTAGAGGTAGTTGATACCTCGGGAGAACTAATAAATATATGAGGAGTAGTGCTTGCTTCAGAAGAGATATTAAAATTTGTGTATTATGTGAATAAAATTTGTGGAGTGTCGGACAGTGACAAATTAGAGGTTCTCCCTGTTCATTACTTAAACTAAAACTACCTTGATATTTAAAACCAGAAACTTGACTAAGGCCTGCTGATGAAGAATTGAAATCTATTTTATTATTTAGTTTCTAATTTTATAAGATTATAATTTCTAGATTACCGAGGGAGCTTTTAGAGCTTGAAAATTAGAGAGGTTGTAGAGCTTGTAAAGAGAGCTTATAAAACTAGAGAGAAGAGAG
Organism: Agave tequilana; assembly: GCA_038442645.1. Lineage (NCBI taxonomy): Eukaryota > Viridiplantae > Streptophyta > Magnoliopsida > Asparagales > Asparagaceae > Agave > Agave tequilana. The sequence continues at coordinate 4,993 of JAVJIF010005394.1, forward strand.
AAAGAAAGCGCTTGAGAACTTGAGAGCTTGAAGGGGCTGTTTGGTTGCAAGGAAGTGGGCGGAAGTAAGAAAATAGGGAAGTATAATTGCTCACTTCCCTATTTATCCAAACACCGAAAAAGAAAAATAAGAAAACCTGTAACGCCCCGATCTGGCGGATACGGAGACGTTACTGCGACGTATATACGCAGGTCAGAAATACCCTCACGTATATACGCTAAGCATCAGTACAGGCAAGAATCAGAGTACGAAAGCAAGTGGTGCATTATACATTCCAACATATGAGTACAATTACAAAGTTATCACCAGAGGTGATCCAATATTACATGAATATTACATCACTGATATGCGCAATTGCGAGATTACAAAGAGATGTACAAGTATGAACAGTACACAGGCACTCACGAGTTTACAAAAGGAAAACTCGAGAGGCACACAGGGGCCTGTAAGGATAGAGCTCTGGATGATCTGCTGGAGATCCACGCTATCGCTGCGCTTTTCAGGTCAGCAACTGGAATTCTACAAGCTCCAAGCTCCGACATGTTCCAAGCTCCAGGACCTGGACATGAGAATCCAGGGGAGTCAGATAGAACTCCCCAGGCGAGTGGTGATACGAAAGCCAGATGGCGTGCAAAGATAAGCATACGTGTATCGATAAACCGAATCATAATCAAGCATTGAAAACGTGTCGTGAGCATAAGCATGCAGGAGCAAGTAGATATAAGACAAGCGATATCAAGCAGGAAGTATTCATGGTATGATAAGATAAGAACAGAAGATTGATGGAATAGGATACAAGTGATAAAGCAGGGTATGAGCAGCTAATATAATAATAACCATAAAATCGAAAATCTGATGTAAAACCCGATGGAAGCAAACTCGTAAAGCATACAACAGATCCATGGTTGGCATCTTTTATTATGATTATTACTCGTCTTACCCTGATGTCTAGATATGTGGACTAGCGTCCCAGCACACATATATCCACATCCAAGTAAAGCAAGGTTGTTATTGGAAACCAACGGGGGTATCAACGAACTATGTTTACAGTGGGTCCCGTACATACCCGGGACCACGACCCAGGACGTTCCATCGCTGGGGTATGGAACCAGCCGCAAGGCTTACAGGAGGGTCTTATAGAATGCCCTTATCAAGATGGTACCAAGAAGGAGGGAGCCAGCACTCCCCTCGGTCGCCTGGAGGCCCACAGGTCAGACCGGAAGTTTTAGTTGCACAACATGCCTAGTACCACTGTAAACACGAACACATATTGATAGCCGCAAGTTTCCCCCGAGCCAATGTAAATTGTCCAGTTTTATGGTTTATTAGATGATTATCAGATTCCGGGAATGAGCAAGAACAAGTCAGGAATACATGTATCTCAGGTGTACAGTTGTACTGTAATGTATATCAAGTTTGTAAGCAGGATGTCAGGTCATCATTCCCGTTATCGTGATAATCATAAGAGTCAAGTATATCATGCCGGGTGTCAAGTGATAGCATGACAGGAGGATGATATTTGGCAGGTGACCAATCATGTCAAGAGATTGATATTAGTCCGGTGGCAAGTCATGTCATAACAAGGGGTCTTGCCAAGTAGTAGCAGGTCTGGTGATAACATATCATTTGACAAGTGAGATAGACTGGTGTAAGGTATTAGCATGCAATTGACAGGTACTAAGTAAAGCATGTCAAGTGTTAACAAGTCAGGTAAATACATGGCATGTGATAGAGTAGTAGCTGAGCACAACCAAGCGGAGCTGAGCAAGCTGGAATGTACAGACAGCAAACAGTATTTAACACTGGAGCGTCTGGCAAGGTTACCGGGACAACTCGGCTTAAAGTGCGAGTAGAAAATCCAGCAGCATCTCGCCTAGACGAATCTAGTGGTAAAGCGCTGAACGCTGATCATGATAACCAGGCGGAGCTGAGAGACCTGACGGTCTCAACTCACTTCTCTTTCGAGATAGTGAGAGACCGGAGGCTGAAAGACGGAGAGACCTGACGGTCCCAATCACTTCCCTTTCGAGATAGTGAGAGACCGGAGGCTGAAGGGTGGAGAGACCTGACGGTCCCAATCACTTCCCTTTCGAGATAGTGAGAGACCGGAGGCTGAAGGACGGAGGAACCAAGAACGCTCGGCGTTTAAGCGCACTCTCGGTGGCTACCAGCCATCCCAGGAGTGGGCAGAAACCCAGAGTCCAACGACCACGAAGGGTCGGCCACGCATGGTATAAAGCAGTAAAATACAACACAGGCATGGTATATGTACAAGACTTAAACTACCCTAATACAAGCATTCGTCACAGAGCAATACATGTCCAGTCATTGGCACTCGGCCATACACAAATACAGGGACTCAGCCCAATACAAAATACATTAAACATGGAATAAAATACATGTCGACCCGACAAAGCGGGGAAACCCAAATGGAGGCGAGAGCGAGGACACTCGCCTAAATCACCGGAAATGCCGAAAAGTCCGAAATCCAAGGAACTCGCGCACGCGCCATAAAATATAATAATATGAAAATATTGGAGAGAGAAGGTGAAGAGGAGAGAGAAAGAGTTAGAGAGAGAAAGAGGGAGAAACCTAGAGGGAGAAAGAGACACAGGGAGACGCGGGTTTTGAGGGAGAGACGCGGGGGTCGCAAACGCGGGAGTCGCGGCGCAGGAATAGCAGACGCGGGAATCACAGACGCGGGAGTCGCGTTGCGAAGATGCCACAAATGTGGGGTTCAACACTCGCGTCCAAGTCAGGACGCGAGGAGAACGCAGACGCGAGCATGAACTCCGCGTCGCGTTGATACAAGAGCGCGAGGATCCGCGTCAAGGGATTGTCTGGACGCGGGGTGAGATTCTCGTCAGCAATTTTTAGGGGAGAAGGGAGATCTAGAGAGAGAAAGGGGGAGAGAGAGATTATAAAGAAAGGGAGAGAAAGAGATGAGAAAGAAAGAGAGAGAAAATCTGGAGAGAGAGAGAGAGGTAATATGGAGAGAGAGAGAAAGAGAGAGAAGGTTCAGGGGAGAGAGAGAGATAGAACAGGAGAGAGAGAGAGAATAGGAGAGAGAGAGTTCAGGGGGGCTGTTGCCCCCCTTGCTCACGCACAGCGCCCCCTCTGGGGGCGCTCGGCCTGGCCGCCGGCCAGGCCATGCCGGGTGGCGGCGCAGGGCGGCGCCGGCTACCGGCAGGGGGGAGTGGCGCCGGCCACTCCCAGAAGAGAGGGAGAGAAAGAGTTCAGGGGGCTGTTGCCCCCTGCTTTCTGGTCACGGCCTGGCCTTGCCAGGCTGTGGCCAGGGGACCAGAGGGGCGGCGCCAGAGGCAGCGCCACCCACAGAGGCGGCCGGCGTGGCCGCCCAAGGAAGGAAGAGGAAAGAGAAAAAGGGGGCTGCTGCCCCCCTCTCTCACAGCACACGGCCTGGCTCAGCCAGGCCGTGGCCTCCCAAGCCTGGCCGCGCTTGCGCGGCCAGGGGAGCCACCGGAGGCGGCGCCCAGGGCGGCGCCGATTGCCGCGGAAGAAGGGGGTGGCTCACGGCCACCCCAAAGAAAAAAAGGGGAGAGAGTGAGGTGGTGGTGGAGATCTTGAAGGTGGTGAAGGTGGAAGAGGATGGCCGGAGTTTGGGGGTGGTTGCTCGCCGGCGTTGGCCGCCGGAGGTGGTCGCCGGATCTCACGGGAGGAAGAGAGAGAAGAAGATGGGGAAAATTGAAGGGTGGAGATGAAAGAGGAGGAGATGGAGAGAGAGAATCTAGAGAGAGATTGGACTTTGAAGGGAGAGAGAGGGAGAATTTGGGGGAAGAAGAAGGAGGTGCGGTGGTCGTTGGCGCCAGGGGAAGGAGAAGAAAGAAAAGAAAATGAAAAGAAAAAGAAAGAAAGGAAAAGATAAAGAGAAGGAAGAAAGAAAAATAAGGAAAAAGAAAAGAAAAAAGAAAAGGAGAAAGGATTGATTGGAAGGGGGGAGGTGAGGTGGCCCACGTGGAGGGGTGTGGACTGAAGTCGGTGGAGAAAAGAAGAGAAAAGAAAGAAAGAAAATAAAAGATTCGACAAAAATAATAATATTATAATATGGTCGAGAAATATCGACGGTTCCAGAAAAATCCCCAAAAATACCTAGAGGTAGAAAACGTCATCCTGAGGAATAATATGAAATCGGTTTTCAGAAATAAAATCCCGTTTTCAAATTAAAAATCCGAAAGTCAACCGCCGATACCGGTCTACACCGGGTCGGCCGGATTTTGATAAATTATGAAAATTCTCAGAAAATGTATAAAAGAATAAAATATGATTTTAAGAAGTAAAGTGAAAGCGGAATTCAGAAATTCAATTCCGATTGTAAACTAAAAATCTTGGAATCAACCAGCGATACTGGCCGACACCCAATCCGGTGGAATTTTCATAAATTCATAAAATTCTTAGAAAAAGTATTTAGATAGAAAATGTGATTTTAAGAAATAATGTAAAAAGACACTTCTAGTAATTCTAATCCGTTTGTAAATTAAAAATCCGGGAATCGGTCAGCGGCACTGGTCGACACCAGTTTTGAAGATTTTCAATTTAATTCAGGAAAATTTCAGAAAATCATAGAAAATCTAAAATATTGAAAAACGATGTTTAAAACTAAAATCAGTCAAATCGGAATACCAGAATGTCCAAATCGAGCAATACTCTAGGATCGGGTCCTCGGTTCAGACTAGGGCTGACTCCGAGTCCGGGAATCCGGATCCAAGACAAAACGTTCATATAAATAATTCATAATACAAAACAATACAGGAAGTAAATCAAAAAAATACGATCGAAAAATCTGAATACGCAACTAAGTACGTATTCCGGGAACGGGGTGTTACAAAACCTCTTTTCCTTTTATCTTTTCTCTTTTACACAACCATTTCCTCACTTCCAGAGTGCTACAGTTAATTTTGTGGTCATGTAAATCTCATTTGTAATAAATTATAGCACAAAACAGTTAATTTTTTGACCATGTAAATCTCATTTGCATTCTAATTATAGTCCATTTTTTATTTTTCTTAATTAATTTTTATTTTAATATTATTTTACGGTCAACTTTTTCACTTCCACTTTCACATTACCATCCAAATACCGGAAAAGACAAAATATTTTTCAAACCACACTTCCCAACAACATCCAAGCACCGGAAAACTTACTAACCAATTCCATAGTTCCAAAGGGAATTATTACTACTTCCTCAATTCCTCACTTCCTCACTTCTACCCTTAACCAAACAGGCCTGTAGAGAAAGCTTAGCTTGAGAATTTTATAATTCTTTTGAAATTTTAGAGATTTTTGTTGTGATGAAATGGAGTGAGACAGATGGAGTTTTTTTTTTTGGGGCAAACAAATCAACATAACCTCATTCTACCCGCTGGGGGTGGTATTTGCAAAAAAAATTTGCAAATCCCCCCCCCCCCAAACACACACACACACACACAAATAGCCATTGAGGAGCTGCTGGGGGGTTTATGCAAAAAAAATTTGCAGATAAACCCCTTCTAACGCCTCTTTGAGCCTTTGGAGTTGCAAGTTGGGTCTGGCCGGGCCACATCATTTCTGCCCTTAGAGTCGTTAGGAAGGTCGGGCTGCATCATTTCTACCCTTGAAGCCGTTGGGAAAGCCGGGTCGGGTTGCATCATTTTTTGCCCTTAGAGCCGTTGGGGAGGTCGGGCCAGGTCGGGTCGGGCCAAAGCCCGTGCCCGGATCTGGTACAGCCCACTCAGGCTGTGGGCCGCTATAAGCATACCCAGGTCCCCGGGCGACTCTGACCCAGGTACCACCCGAATCGGGCCAACCAAGGTAGTGCCCGTGCAGGTTGCCAGCCTGGCCCGGCCCGCATAACACCCCTACCCAAGCCCTTCCCGCACAACAGCGTAATGCTCAAGGTCAAAGATATAAGTGTACTTCGTCCCCTAATCGAATAATCTTATTATCCTTCCATATGCCCTAAATGAAGAGCTTTAACCCAATCAGAAAAGATATGTTTATCTACATTTACTCATACATTGATGCATCTCCCTTGAAGTCTGATTTAACAGTAAGAGAGGGTTTTGGTTGGGACCCAGAACCGACACTCAACGACAATCTCCCCGGCAAATAATCTCGAACCTTTGAGGCACCCACTCAACCCACCCCGAAGCATCAAACATCCGGTCCGAACCCATTCGGCTGATGCCCAACATTCCCACACCTCACCAAGTTATTAGAAGAACGTTAATTGTCAAACGCGTTCCAGCTTCAGGAATAATAAATATCTTTCTAGTTCAAACATTCGTGACTCAATTCCTAACTCACAGAATATTAACTTGTAAAGCCTCGCCCGTACACCACTGCCCTTCCAAATTCCAGGCTGTCGCCGACACGCGCCCGGCCCCGTGCCCGTCCTCATAATGTACGACGCCAGGCGCATGCGATGCGTGAGCCAGATCCGGACGAACCCCCTGCGTCATCCACAGTCTACTTCGGATTCTTGCAATAAGTGCATGCCCCCCATCAAATTCAATAAATCTAAAACATTATCCGGCAACTCCACCGATTTTTATTTTTTTACACAACTGATATCCTGACCCAACATTAACAAACAAAACAAGATCAGATACTAGGTTTGATTAATTATGATTAATTAACACAATAATTGCACTTCCACCCTCTTATCTTCAAGGTATCACAGGGTTGAACTCCCTGCAAGTAGACGACGGCTTCTGCTGCCCGTCCTCGCAGAAGAAGAACACCGCCGGGCACCGAAACAAGCAGTTGTCCGCCAAGCTCACCACCGCCGTCCCTTCCTTCATCGCCCCCATCGCCCCCGGGATCGGCCCGAACAGGTAGTTACCCGACAGCAGCAGCCTCCCGAACTGCACCATCCCCTCCGCCCCCACCGCCCTCATCGCGTACTGCGCCGGTATCATCCCCGTGAACTTGTTGTCCCGAAAATCCACCGCCGACAGCCTCGGCATCGACCCGATGAACCCCGGGAGCAGGCCCGTTAGCCCGTTATGCCCCAAATCCACCTCCACCAGCTGGCTGCCGACTCCCCCGTCGCCGGGTTGCTCCACCCACTGGAACTCGTTGTAGGCTAATGTCAGCTGCTCGAGTGCCGGGTGCTCGAACAGTGCTTTCGGCACCGGGCCCCACAGCCCGTTGTGGCTCAGATCCAGGACCTGCAAGTTTGGGACGCTAGCGATGGCCGAACCCGGGAGTTCACCGGTGAGGCGATTGCTTCTGAGAGACACCTCCAACAGGGACGGCGGTAGATGATTGGAGTACGGAAATGCCCCGATGAGCATGTTGTTGCTGGCGTCGAAGTAATTCAGCGACGTCAGTGAGCTTAGATCTGGGATCTCGCCGGTAAGGTTGTTGTTTTGGACCTCCAGTCGCTGGAGGAGGCGGAGCTGGTCCAAATTCGAGGAATTTACTGGGCCGGTGAAGAAATTGTTATCCAAGTAGGCCTCTCGCAGCGAGACGGCCGGCGACAAATTGGGGATCTGGCCGGAAAAGGAGTTGCGGGAGAGGGAGAGGCGGCGGAGGCGGGAGGAGGAAGGGCGCCAGGAGGGGAGGGGAGGGGAGGGAAGTCGCCGTAGAAGCGGTTGTCGGCGAGGTCGAGGGTTTCGAGGAAAGGGAGAGACCAAAGGAAGGGAGAGGGGGCCGGAGTAGGCGGCGGAGTCGAGGGCGATCTCGGTGACTCGGGAGAGGTTGGCGTGAGGCTCGACGACGTCGCAGCGGAGACCGCAGGTGAAGTGGTCGGTGAAGGAGGCGTCGCAGGGGTCGAAGGCGAAGTCCCAGGAGGAGAGGCAGGAGCCGTGGGGGATGGAGGTTGGATCCACCGCTTGCTTTATGAGCTTCAGTGCTTCGATATCGCCGGCAAACGTCTTGGCCGCGGCGATGGTGAATATTGAATGTAGGAGGAGGAGGAAATGTAGAGGAGAAGCCATTGCCATCGTCTCGACGAAAGAGGAGCGCAGTGAGTGATCTGTGATCACATGACGCTGGGGCAGTGGCTTTTAAAAAAATTCTTGCTTTTCGAGCTCTTTTGCGTGGTGGGGCCCGCACTGTTTCCCTTAAAATCATCATATTTGAATCTGGTTTAGGGGTGTTTGGTTAGTTGCAAAATGGTTGCAAAATGTAAAAAATTTTGTAACTTTACACTTTTTACTTGTTTGTTTCCATTTGCAAAATGCAAAAACTTTTTTCACTTACAGTTGCTACAGTTAAATTTGTGGTCATTTAATTCTCACTTTTACACTCATATTTTCTCACTTGCAGTTGCTACAGTTAAATTTGTGGTCATTTATTCTCACTTTTACACTCATATTTTCTCACTTGCAGTTGCTACAGTTAAATTTGTGGTCATTTAATTCTCACTTTTACACTCATATTTTCTCACTTGCAGTTGCTACAGTTAATTTTGTGGTCATGTAACTCTCACTTGTAGTACACCAATTCAAAACAGTTACTTGATAATCAATATATAATTTAATATTTTTAAATTTAATATTTTAAATAGTGTTCAATTTCTTATTTAAGTATTTAATTATTTTATATTTTTAATCTTTAATTTTTTTATTGTTTTTAATATTGTTTTAATATTTAATATTTTACTATTTTAATTTACTATTTTTATTTAATATTTTATTTAATATTTTATTATTTTATTAATACTTATTCCATTTTTTATTATTTTATTTAGAGTAAATATTTTATTAATATAACAATATTATACTTTAATATAAAATTACTATATATTTAGTTATTTAATTTTTAATATAAAAATTACTTTATTAATAACATAATATTTTTATTATTATATTAATATTTTATTATGTTAATATTGTAATAATAATTCAGTATAATAATACTATAATGATAATTTATTATTAAATTATAATTATATTTTACTTTGTTAATTTTATATTTCTATAATATTACAATAATATTATAATAAAATTTATACTATAATAATTTTCAAGTATTTTTAATATTATTACTATATTTTTACTATATTTTATTTTTTTAACATTTTTTAATATTTATATTTTATTAGTATTCTTAAAATTTTATTAATGTTCTTTAGATTTTCTTAAAATTTTATATTATTTATTTAATTAATATTTTAGTAATATTTTACTATTTATACTAATATTTTATTAATATTATTATTATAAATAAAATATTAAGATTATTAATTTTTTATCTCAAATTTATTAATACAATTTAATTTGCAATATTAGATTTAATTTAATAGTATTTATAATATTTAAATCACTGCTACAGTTAATTTTGTGGTCAACTTTTCCACTTTCACTTTTACATTACCAACCAAACACCGTAAAACACAATATACTTTACCATTTACACTTTCACTTTACCAACCAAACACCGTAAAACACAATATACTTTTCCATTTACACATCACTTTATCAACCAAATACCGTAAAACACAATATATTTTCACTGCTACAGTTCACTTTTTCCATTCTCATTTTACAACTTACGACTTGCGACGTTTTGCAACGAACCAAACAGGCAACCTGGGGTAGATCTTGGAATTTTCAGCTTGCCTTTGTATGGTTGCTTTTTTTGGCACCTGTCTTGTATGTTGGATGCAAGTAGGCATTCACAGTTTTTTTTCCAGAAAAAGTTGGCATTCACAGTCTCAGCGGAGGAGGACCAGCGTCGGGATGGCTAATGGGGTGGGTCGACCCGCGCCCCGTCCCGTCCTATGCGACCCGTTTGAGTCGCACAGGGCGGGTTACGGGTCAACCTGCACCCGTCCCGTTTAGGCACGGGTCAAAACGGGTTGACCCGTCCCGTGTAAACGGGACGAATCCGATTCGTCCTGTGACAAATCACGGGACGAATCAGGTCGGGAAAAATTTTCCCCGACCCTCCTCTTTATTTTTCTTTTTTTTAAAGTCCTATATTATTATATTTGTGAGACGGGAAAATTGATTTTAGACCTCTTTTTATTTTTTTTATTTTTTTTAGCCCTCAACAGCTCAAAATATTCCCCATTGTGGTAAATTTGAAATTTTTAAAAATAAAATAATAATAAAATCCGAGACTGGTCCAACCCGTCTCGGCGAATCCGGGTACCCTGATTACTTGATTCGTCTCGTTGGATTAACGGATTCGTTAGCTAACGGGACGAATCAACCCGATTCGTCCCGTTAGCCATCCCTAGACCAGCATTCGGGCATGCATGTGCGGTGCACTCAGGGGTGTTTGGATGTCACCAAGAGAGGAAAAAGTGATGGAAGAGAGCTCCTCTTTCATTCTCCGATGTTTGGACTCGGGTGGAAGAGGCCCTCTTCTTTCAGCTCTGCACTGAGTGAGCTGGTGGAAGAAGAGAGGCCGCTCTCTCTTCGGCTTAATTTTTGGCTAAACAGAGAGAGGAGCTTGGTGATCACCACTATTTTATTTTTTTATTCCTCTTTAGTATCCCTGAGCTCTCATCCCCACTGGTCCCTCCAACTTCCTCCCGTCGCCTCTTGCGTTCCCGCGTCCTTGCTCCTCGGATATGTTCCCTTTACCTCCCTGCTCCTCTGATGTTTTCGTCGTGGTCGCTGCTGCTCTGATCTCTTCGCCGAGCTCGCTCTTGGCACTGATCACCTCTCTCAGGCCGGTTGTTGGTTCGATTAGGTCCCTGTTGCTCGGATCCCCTCGCCTTGCTTCTTCTGGGCCTCGATCTGATCTTTGCGGTGAAGAGTTTGTTCAATCCTGTCCCTGCTTCTCCGATCTCTTTGCCTACAACCCTCTTTGCCCTGATCAACTCTCGGCGATCAAAGGGTGGTCCACTTTGGTCTCTGTTGGTTAGATCCACTCGCCTTACTCCGTCTAGGCCCCCGATCTTCTTCGCTTTGGTCCATGTTGGTCGGATCCACTCGCTTTGCTCCGTTTAGGCCCCAATCTGGTTCCCTTTGGTCCTTGTTGCTCGGATCCACTTGGCTTGCTCCATCTTGGCCCCAATCTGATCGTTGCAGCCCTGGTGCTCTTCGATCTTGTTCCGACTTCGATCTGAGGCCCTTGCTCCATCCTTATACAGAGGTATAATTGTTTACCCTAACTATTTGAAACTGCTAAAACAGTGATCTTAATTCTTAACCTATTATAAATAATTAAAAATTAATTTTGACAAATTTATGTAGTTTATATGTGTGGTTTATATTGTGATTGATGGTAGTATTGTTGTTTATATTTATGGTTTTAATTCTTAACTTGTTCTAAAAAAGTTATCTTAATTCTCCACTGTATATGTAGTAATCTGAATAATAGTTGTCTGATGAGGTTGTGTCTTTAATATTTTGAATTATAAAAGTTGTTAAGAATTAAGTGCTTGGTCGGATTCACTTGCTGTTTTCCATTAGATTTGGGTGGGAAAACTTACAAAATTCGAGGAGAATTACAAGTAATTAAAAAAATACAAGAGCTCTCCTCTCAGAGTTTCTGGAGAAGTACACCGGTAGAAGTCTGGTCAGTACGCGACCATTTTGTTCCGTTGACAATGCGAGTGACTGAGTCTTCGAGCTTTCTACTTAGGGATTTTGTTCTCGCCTGATTCTGAAAATCTTTTGAGGGAGTAAGATCGTGAGAGTTTTAGCACTCTGAAAGAAAGAAGCAAGGTTCTTTCAAGGAGCTCGGAAGTTAGAGATTCTTTTCTTCAGACAACTTTTCTGGTCTTCAGCTTCTTTATGGGAAAAAAAATCAGTCCTTAGCCTGCCTAGCAATGGGCTATTTATAGGCATTATGTAGTATAACAACCCCTCCTAAAATTCAGCAGATTGATTTGGTCAATCTGATCTAACTTTGCTCCTGAAGCCAGAATAGCTTGATGGCGAAGCTAATCATAGCTGGAGCAAAGTTAAGAGACCCTTGCACTGAGTTACTTAGCTAGCTGGCTTCGGGTTTGTTGTGCCAATCCCTTGATTCTCTCCACTAACAGGAGATTTGCCTTGATCATCTCCAACTGATTGAGGAGTGATTGGCTCAAGGCAAATAACTGTCAAATATGTGATAATGGTCACATTAATCTCGTGCTGAGATTTAAATAGTAAAAAATGACCATATAAGCCCGCGACGGAGCTAGCTTACAGCAGAGTCAAGGAAAGAGCTTCATGCGAAGTTAAGCTCATAGCTAAGCTACTGAGCTAGCTGTGTAACTGGTACATAGCTATTAACATAGCTATGCAAAGTTTGCAGTGAAGATTAGAATTGAGCTCTCAGTGGAGTTAGAAGATAGCTCTCAGTGGCGCTAGAAGATGGCTCTCAGCCGAAGTTAGAAGATATAGCTTCCAGCGAAGCTAGATGTTAGCTTCCTGGGTGTTCTTCAGAGTACAGTAATTGGCTCACTGTCTGCTTCACTAGATCAGTGGAGTCCAAATCACTGTCTTGTCCATTAAGGATGGACAGGTCTTTAGCCTGTCTGACTTGCCTTTTGGAAGTGTTGACAAGTTTAGACATTATTAGTGTAACACCCGGATTGGTAAACTCTGGGCTAAAATATTTTCATTGGATTAAAAATATTTTTCTGTGAATTCTTATGATTATTAAACTATTTGTTTCTGTGTTAAATAATTCTCAGTAATTATTTAATGAAGATTTGTAATGGATTTAAGTTTTTATAAATCATACCGATTAATTGATATGAAAAATATATGAAAATGCACGAGTGTATATACTACATGAAATACTCGTATTATTACTGGGTATTGGTATTTAATCCTAATTATGATTGTATTAATTTATTGGGGGGATGAAGAAGGAAAAAGAAAAGAGAAATGAAAAAATAAAAATAAATAAATAAAATTGATTGATTGAGGTATGGGGGAGGTATTGGGAGTAAGTGAGAGTGGGTAAGATATTTTTAAGGGAGGAGATGATGAGATTTTTTTCTCATCTCTCTCTCTCTTTCTTCTCTCTCTCTCTCTCTTCCCCTCTCTTTTCTCTCTCGAATTCCGGCCAGCCAGGAGGCTGGCGCCGGCGTGGCTGCCGGCGAGGGCGCCGGCGTCGCCTGCAGGTGGCAACGGAGGGGTGGTGGAGTCATAGCCCTCTTCCTCCCTCCTCTTCTTTCATTTTTTCTTTCTTTTCCCTTGTTCTCTCTCTATTCTTGAGCTCTGGCGGCGGAGCGGCGCTGGTGTTTTCCATTGATTTTGTAAAGGGGAAAACTTAAAAGAAATAGGGTCGAGGAGCTAAATTACAAGTATTCTAAAAAAAGATTACAAGTAGATCTCCTCTGAGATTCTGGAGAAGTGTGCCGATAGGAGTCTGGTCAGCGTACAACCACTTTGACCCTTTGACGATGCGATCGATGGGATTTCCTTCTCGCCTGGTTCGGAGAATCGGAGAACAGAAGGTTGGTAGAACCCTCTTGTTACTTCTCAAAATGCTTCCACTTGGGAATTCCTTCTCGCCTGGTTCCGAAAATTCCTTGAGAGGAAGGAAGGTATTAGGGTATCAACACCCTGATTAGAGAAGTAGTTCTCTGAATTCTCTGAATTCTTGGAAGCTAGAAAATAGATCTCTGTTTAGCCGTCTCTCTCTGTTTTTAAGCCTCTTCGCCTCGTGCGTCTTCTCTCCTCTTGGTTGTATGCCTCTGGTGGGCTATTTATAGGGAAAGCAGGGATATAATTGTCCCTTGAAAATCTGGAAACAGATTGAGTCAATCTGTTTAAATCTGGAAAGTAGCCTTACTGCGAGACTAGAATCAGCTTCTGCGAAGCTAGGAATAACAGGTAGCGTCGATCTTCTGATCTGTTTTGATTCTTTCCAAATAGTTGAAAGATCTCCCCTAATCTTCTTACTTATTTTGGAGAGTCAAGAGATTATGGCAAACAACTACCAAATTTGATCACAGATTTGATCTTGATTAGATTTGATCACATCTGGAGATTTGATTGGTCAAAGGTTGACCATAACATCTGTGGCGAAGCTACCGAATATCCTTCTGCGCGGTTGTGTGTGGCTTCAAGCGAAGTTAACTCTCTGCGGAGTTAACTGAGCGCTTCAGGCGAAACTGTAAGTTAGCTCACTGATAGTGTTTTGAACATATTCAAGGCGAAGTTGGACAAACTTAGCCTCTCAGGTGAGGCTATCCCCTTGGGCTCATGTGATACTAAGTGTTGAGCTAACCTAACATCTTAGACCTGCTTAGGTCTCTTCAGAGACAATCTGGGCTCACTGTCTGCTTCACTGGATTAGTAGAGTCCAAGTTGCTGCTTTGTCTCTCGGAGATGGGTACAGAACTGGTCGTCAGCTTGTCTATCACTTGTCTTTTGTAAATGTCAACAAGTCTAGACATTGTTCAGGACAGTAAGAATCTTGTCTTTTTTAAAGTGTCAACAAGACCCCCTTCAAAGTTTTCGAAAGTCTGCAATGGAATGGTTCAGGCTTCGAAATACTTTGAATTGCTTTGATTGATGGTATGTGAAGTACGAACGTCGCCATGGTGGTTGAGTTCAGCTTCGCTTTCAATCCTGCTTTAGGATAAATTCGCCGAAGAATCGTGTAGATTCGGGATTCTGGGTAGCTCTGCTTCTGGATAGCTTCGCGTCTGGGTAGCTTCACGTCCGAGCCTCCCAGAGGAGATTCGCTTCAAATTGGTCTTGGAACGCCGTTTCTTTCCGGAGACTAACTGCTTTCAGCTAGTTACGAGAAGGATTATTTCCTTTCCCGAAGTTGAAATAACTTCTCTTGCATTAACGAGGGAGATCATTCCTTCCTTGTGCATTTCCGAGGGAGACTATTCCCTTTCTCAAGGCTCAGTAAATGCCTTAAATTCGCTCGCGCTTCTATGCTTGAAGCAGCAGCTGTGCGATCAGGCCTTGAGGCCTATAAATAGGACACTTGAAGCTCTCTATAGAGAAGCAGTCTGTTCATGACTTCTCCTGATTGTTCAGAAAAATATACTCAGATTTCTGAAACAGTGGGGTGCCCACTTTGGTCATTAACCGGCTAAGAACTGGTGAGTCTCGGTCATCTAAAAACTTTACCAATGGATAATTTACTTTAGGGAGTTTATCTCCCTTAATTTAGCTTTATCGACTGCTTCAGGGATTGATTTCCCTTACTCTTCATTTTGTATCTGACTAATTTGCAGAGAATGGCTTAAGCTTTGTTTCCCAGCTTCCCGGTAAAGCTATCATTTTCGCTTGATCAAAGAAAGATCATTGCATGCTTGCCTGCTAAGTTAGCCACATAGGCAAGGATTAGGACTTAGTCTCTTCAAGATTGAGCCAGTCTTGTCATACAGTTGGGGTTATGACTGTGTCCCTCTGGATCAGCCTGGCTTAGCCGTATAGGCGAGACTAGGACTTAGCTCTTTTTAACGTTCCTTCAGTATAACTGTCTTAGGCGGAGCTAAGACTTGGCTTATGCTGAGCTAGCCTGTCATTACTGTGCAAGAGAGGCTATCTTCTGCTTAATTTAAATCCATCATTAAATTGCAACTGAATCGGATATAAATTACTTCGCCCCACAGAATTTGCCTTAGCATGCCATGCTTGCATTTTTTTCTTTATTTTACTGCTAACTTGTTTTCAGTTTGTATTGCAGTGAACTGTGCTTGCCAGTCTTTTGTTTTGATGAAAGAGAACAGAAAGTTGCCTCTTGCCTTTCCAGTTGAAACTTTAAATTCTAAGAAGGAGGAACAACTGGGGCAGCTGATGTGTATTCCCAGAAGAGGTTGGCAGTCGCTTATCCGAGATGATCCACTTCGAGGCGGGGCTGGTAGTCGCTTATCCGAGATGATCCACTTCGGGAAAGCGGACGTCACCTGTAAGGTCTCGGATCCTTTGCCAATTTTCATCAAAGACGATCCAGCTTTCTGGTGCCACCGGTCCTTTCCCAATTTTCATCAAAGAAGATCCAACTTCTTGATGGCAAAATCTGCCATTATGCGAAGGATTACGGCCTTGTGCAGGAGGAAGGCCTTTCGTGTCCAGTTGGTTTGGCTTGAAAGTAGATAGGACCACTTGTATACCTTTGGAGTAATGACTCGGTTGTACGAAAGATAACCTTGATGTAGTAATATCAATGTACCTTCTCTTTTGAATCAATAAAAGTTTACTTTCTGCTTATCTGCTTTGTTTCTCCTTCTTTTTAACTCGAGAAGACCTGAAGCGGACCAACTTAGGCAAGTCTTTTCTCTAGGAGGAATTAGAAGCTCTCAGCGGAGCTAAACTTCCGGCGAAGTTGGGGACTGATTTCCAAATAAGTCAGGAACCAGTTTCTGGCGAAGCTAGCACGGAATTTCCGCGAAGCTAGAGATGTGCTTTTAGCGGAGCTAAAGCATGTTTGTCAGCGAAGTCATTCATGCGTCGCGCTAAGCCAGCACTAGACTCACGGCGGAGTTAGCCCTTAGTGGGGCTGAAATAACACTTCTTGGGAAAGCGCTTTAGGCACCGTTTCAAATTAATTTGAAACGACTGCCTGCGCTCCTTTTGAGGAGGCGACATTTAGGCAATCATCAGCCTATAAAAGCCCGATCAGGCTGAAAGAGAAGGCACCACTTCTCTTTGAATTTTCAGAGTACTGCAAGCCCTTTCTTCTTCTTTCTTCTTCGTTTGAGAATCCAAGAACTTCTTCAGTTCTTCAATGGCTCCCAAGAGACGAGCAGGAAAAGAGGTAGCAACCTCTACGACGGAGGGTCCTTCTCCTCCTCTGGTCATCGAACGACCTATGACGGGTAGGGATTTTTCCCTTTTGATCAGAGATTTTCATCTCTCTTTTAAAGCCAATTTTTGGCTATCTTCTGATGAATCCAGAGCGATCAATCATGATCTCTGATCTTAGGGAGTTCAACTCCCTGAATTTCCCTTGATTTCTTGATTGGGAATCGTAGAACCGAAGGGTCCCTTCTTCAAGCTTCCAGGCGAAGCTATCCCTTAGGTGGTTCACATCCCATTGAATGATAGGGTGTGAAGTTAGCCTTTGAAGTGTGGCTGAAAAGGACCTTAGTGCCCTTAAAATAATTTTTAGGCAGCAGTACCCTTCTGATGAAGTTAGCCCCTGGGGCTTTGTTGCATTCTGTTGTTCGAGGTCAAGCTTCTAGAGCGAAGCTAATACTTCAATATTTTCCCGCTTCCTGCCTTCGTGTGGAGCGCGGAGTTACGCTGCAGCTGCGAAACTAAGCTTCGGGGCGAAGCTATCATTAGGCTAGCTTCGCTCGGAGAGCGAGGCTATACCTTAACAAAAATTGCATTCTTGTTTTAGCCCTTATTTGGCTGATGAACTAATCATAGTTTCTCCTTTCTCTTGTAGTGCACTATACTCCTGGTCCTCTGAACAGTCTCTTTGGCACAGCCAGGGGGCTAGATGGCCACGTCAGCCTACAGTTTCAAGGGCAAGCTTCACTATTCAGCGAGCGAAGCTCTCCTGCTTGGGATGCACTTATTCAAGGTGGGGATCAGCGCACCATGAGGAGCATCTTAACTACTGCTCCCCTTGAAGATTCTGACCGAAGAATCTATCGAAAGCCCGGCTTCATGTTTGGAGATGTAGTGCCAGACAACGATCACCAGCTGCTAGCCGGAGAGGGGTAGTGGATTTTCAAATTGGATAGTGAGAAGTACTATCTCCCATCTAGCAAGCGGCATTTTCCCTTGTCCTTCTTTCAATGCGTGACGAGGGCTCGAAAGATGCAGTGGCAAGTGACTCGGACTACTGACTCCGTTCACGCAGGGAAGTTGATAATTCCGTCCACTGGTTTCACAAGGATGGGTCCTCCTCGCTGCATATTGGGTCTCCGCCCTGGGAATGTACTTCCAGACATCCCAGTGGGAGAAAACCCCGCGGTGGCTCAGACCTTTGGAAATTAGTTCGTTAAAGTTTGTGACAATTATCCAGCTACTGATTTCAGGACTCCAGGGTGGATTCACCCTCCCAAGGCATGGTGGAGGGACTTGATTTTATATGTCCTTGCTCATTTTGAGGAGGATCTGGAGAGGCTGGGACTTTACGAGGCCGTCAGGGCGACCTGTTACGACATTCAGATTAGCGTAGCGAACTTCGACGCCATCTTTGAGTTATACTGCCCGGCTACAGGGACCTTCTTCACCCTTATTGGCGAATTGGGTATGACTTTGCACGAGATGTGGGAAATCTCTACTCTGCCTTTAGGGTCTATCCCATATGAAGAATATTTCCCGTGCGAGGCGGAATTGGCACTTCTCGAGAAGTAGGAGCCCGCTTTGCTTGAGACCTATCGGGAATTGATGTTCCACCTCCACATTTGTTCCAGCATGCATGGGAGCCATAAGGGAGCTTCATGCAGTCTAAAGATCTAGGGAAATTATTTGTTCTCCAACTTGGAAGGTACTTCTGAAGCAGCTCATTGTGGAGTTGCAGATGAAGACATCTTTCGCCGGATGCAAGGGCACTCTCAAGGGGATTTGATTCTGGAAGAAGATGACGGACCCTATGAGAAAAGTGATATTCTTCAGAGTTTTCACCACCAGGCTCGTCGACCGACGTCTCGGAAGGCACTTCTAGCTGGTTTCTTAACGATCTGATTGAAGAGATGTGTGGTGCCGTCTTCGTCCGGCGATGTCATTCATCCGACTGTCTTATTGCCTGTCGCTCGTCTAGTCCATGGTCGTTCTATTGGACTTCTTCCAGCCATGGTGTGCTGTATTCAAAGAGGCCTTCGTGCATTGACGGAGGCTTTCTGTAGGCCACCAACAATGAAGCGGGGAAAGGGGACATCTTGCCTCGCGACGGACCAAACCCCAGAATAGGTTTGCCATATACTTATCTAATGGCATGGTTCGCCCTTCACTGTCCTTCCATCATCCAAGCTGGAGAGGAGCCCCCAAAGGGTGTTCGAATGGTGCTTCTCCGTCGATTCGAGGGGTGTTCATGGTCAAAGACTTATGTGACTGCTGTCCGTAAGCTGCTGTGCCGTCATGACGTCTATAGTCTTTTCCGATACTTCCCCTACATTCGTGATGCGGGCTATGGTTAAAAATTCAAGGATGTGGGAGAAGGGCAGATGTCATTGAGTTGGGAAATCTTCGAGTGGCTGGTGAGCATCCGGCCATCACACTTGTTGTATAGGAGTGGGGACACCTGTTACTTGGAGCCCTATGTTCCGAGTCGGTTTGCCCGCCAGTTTGGGTATGACCAACTGTATGTAGGCAATCCAAACAGTAGTCTGGCCTTCATGGGGAGTCTTATCGATGGAGCTCGTGCCTGGCGGTTCTTCATTACTGGCTGTACTGAGACGCGACTGTGCATGCCGCTAAGGACTCTGAATCTTCTAACGACCCTGGGATTCTGCCAGTGGTATAGAACTTTGAACTCCACACCCACTGGATTTTCTATTAATTCCTTTGGTGTGAAGTTAATCTCTCAGCGGCTGAAGCAGAAGGTCACTGAGAAGAGCGAGGTTAAAAGGGTCCGCATTCCAGGCCTCGGGGAATTCATTGCTGTTGATGATAGAGAAGCCTTGGATGCAGGAAGTCCTCGCCTTGAAGTGGATACAGGTGCTGAGGCTCCAACAACTACTTCTGGTGGGGTAGGCACGGCCCCCATGGAACATGTTGATGTGGAAGAAGTGGAGGAAGAAGATCCTAACGTCCACTTCAAGCGAAAGCAAGAAGGTGGATCTCGTAGGAAGAGGATAGTGAAGAAGTCTCGTCGCTACGCTCCTATGGTTATTGCAGAGGGCGAATCATCTGCAGCCTCCTCCTCCTGCTCCATTAGTCATTAGATTGTCGGCTCCTAGGCAGACTACTGGTAAAGCTGCTCCGGACCCGGGTAGATTAACTCCGTTCTTATAATATACTTCTTGTGTGTTCCATATAGCTCATTGTTTACTTTATGATTCAGGAACTGAGGCGGTGAGAACCCGAGGGCTGAGGCTGCCGGAGAACAGGGGGAGCATTATGATCCTCTGTTCACTTATAGAGAAGGTGATGAAGCCGACTATTTCGCCGTCTCGTAAGAGTCTGGAGATGATGCGACCGATGTAGGCCCTTCAGTGCTGGGACTTCAAAAGGAAGTCCCGTAGCTTCTAGCTCTTTTGGGTGGACCACGGAGGGTTCGACAAGTGAAGGTGGGCCGGCCGTCCGTGTTGATTCTCCAAAGATTTTCTAATGGAGCCTGTAGGGAGTGATGCCGCCGTCAAGACGATTGAGGCGACATCATCTTTTGGTACTGTTTTGACCTTTTGACTCCTGCTATTTATTATGCCTTGCCTAAACAAAGTCTTGATGTAGGTGTTCCGCCTTTGGGTGCATCGACTTCGAGAGAGCCAACCAATCTTCTTGAGGGAAGCAGGGGTAAAGTAAGTACTTCGACCGCGACAGATGCTGCTGAGTTGGATGCTTTGTATCACGACCTGCCCTCTTATCAGCATGAACCAGCCAGAGGAACTGAATTGAGGGGACGATAATCGTGGAACCAACCTCACTTCCAACTATATCAGTGAGTGAGATGCCATTGATTTCGCCAGTGCCGCCTATCTTGCCAGGCGCGGAGCTGAAGATGATTACCAGTCCTACTTCTCCAATATTGGTGGTTGAGCCAGCTCTCCCAGAAATAGTCATTAGTCCTACCTCGGTTGTGCCTAGTGTACTGGTTTCGATGAGGACTGCTCCGAGATCACCGACGACCCCTCATGTTGTTGCAGCCAATGCTTCTATTATTTCCTCCATAGTTACACCGGTGAAGCCAGTGGAAACTCTGTCTTCAGGGGCTGCTCGTTTGCCGGGAGTAATTGAGGCCTAGGGGCTTGTTTTAAACCATAAAGAGCTTTGTCAAGTTTGAAAACAAAATTCGGATGTGTAGGATCAACAAACCCGGGAGATTGTTCAACATACACTTCCTCTTCAATAAATCCATTTAAGAAAGCACATTTTACATCCATTTGAAAAAGTTTAAAATCTTTATAAGAAGCAAATGCAAGTGGCATCCGTATGGCTTCAAGCCGTGCTACGGGTGCAAAGGTTTCCTCAAAATCGATACCTTCGACTTGAGTGTAACCTTGGGCCACTAACCTAGCCTTATTCCTAATAACATTTCCTGACTCATCCAACTTGTTCTTAAAGATCCACTTAGTACCAATTGTTGGTCTATCGTGGGGCCTAGGAACAAGATGCCAAACTTGATTGCGCTCGAATTGATTGAGCTCCTCTTGAATGGCTAGCAACCAATATGAGTCGCCCTCGGCTTCGAGGATGTTCTTTGGTTCAAAGTGAGAAATAAATGCATAGTGCCCACAAAAATCATGAAGTTTAGAACGAGTAGTTACCCCTTTTGATACTTCACCTATAATAAGATCCTTGGGATGATGTGGATTGTATCTCTAATCTTTTGGAAGTGGTTGAATAGTCTCCACTTCAACTTCTTGAATTCCATTTCCTTGATCCTCATTTTCTTGAACTTCATTACCTTCATCACCCTTTGGTATGTCTTCAAGAGTAGGTGAGTCCTTCAAAGTAATTTGCTCCATGTCTTCATTTAGGGAATCTATTTCTATAACATTCTCAACAAACACATTAGATTCCTCAAACTTTACATGTATAGATTCTTCAATAGTCAAGGAGGACTTATTGAAAACTCTATAAGTTTTACTAGTATTAGAGTAACCAACGAAAATTGCTTCATAAGACTTTGCATCAAATTTACCTAAATTATCTTTAGTATTCAAAATAAAACATTTACAACCAAAAACTTTAAAGCATGAAACATTTGGCTTTCTAGAACAATATATCTCAAAAGATGTTTTTGTAGTATTTTTGCATAAGAAAACTCTATTTGATATGTAGCAAGATGTGTTAACGGCCTCGGCCCATAGATATTCATTTATCATTGTCCTAGCCATCTCTTGTAATGTACGATTTTTCCTCTCAACGACTCCATTTGTTGTGGAGTTCTAGGACAAGATAGTTCATATTTAATTCCATGTTCTTCACAAAAAGTGGTAAAGGGTTGGTTATTAAATTCACCATTTCTATCACTTCTTATTCTTAAAATAGAAGAATCTTTTTCCTTTTCAACTCTTTTCTTAAAGGCTTGAAAATATGAAAAGGCCTGATTTTTGTGTTCTAAAAAGAAAACCCAAGTAAAACGCGAGAAATCATCAACTAAAACAAAAACAAAACGATTCTCACTTAGACTTTTGGTTTGAGTAGGACCAAACAAATCCATATGGATCAACTCCAAGGGTCGTGATGTCATGATATCCTTGATTGACTTGAAAGAGGACTTGATTTGTTTCCCAAGTTGGCACGCATCGCAAATGCGGTCCTTTTTAAAGTTCAAGTAAGGAATACCTTTCACCATTTCCTTATTGTTTAATCTAGATAGATGGTCAAAAGAAATGTGGCCTAATCTCCTATGCCACAACCAAGAGTCATCATCGAGGGCTTTCAAACAAGTAGCATTGCATAGCATATTAGACATGTCAATCATGTATACATTGCTTTCACGAAATCCGAAAAATATACATGTGTTGGATTGTCTATCAATAACTCTATATGCTAGGTTATCAAAAACAACATCAAAACCTTTGTCACAAAGTTGACTAACACTCAAGAGATTATGCTTGAGGCCATCAACTAGAACAATATTTTCTATTAAAGGAGATGTACCAAGTTTAACATTACCAATACCAATGATCTTTCCCTTGGCATCATCTCCAAAGGTGACGGTGCCACCTTCATGGTATCTTGATAGGGTTGCAAAGTTGTTGATATCCCAAGTCATGTGCCTTGAGCAACCACTATCAAGATACCACAACCCTTTACGTCGTTGGGCCTTGGAAAGTACCTACATCATTTAACGAATTTGTTGACTTTGGTACCCAAACTTTCTTGGGTCCTTGAAAGTTAGTATTCCGAACCCAAACATGATTATGCGATGCATTAAGCCAATCATAGCAAAATTTAACCAAATGACCTTTACGGCCACAATATGTGCATGAAAAGACTTTACCATACAAGAATGCATGATGTGTGTGTGGAGTGTGGGCATGATTAGGGTGCTTGGCAAGATGTAAAAGTTGTGATTTATGGATATGAGCATGAATGGCATGTGAATGTTTCTTTGGGACTTGTTTCTTAGTAAACATAGCCTCTAGTCTACTTTTATCAAATTCACATTTATTCAAAATTATTCCTAATGAATCAATTTTCTCTTTTAGCATGAAAATTTCATTTTCATCAATTTGTAGAAATTTACCTTTGCAAGAAATGTTATAGTTATCAAAGTCCTTTTGTGTAGAAATAAGAGTAGAAAGCAATTCATTCTTTTCTTTTGCAAGAGTGAAAACTTTGTGATTGAGAGATTCATTTTCCTTTTTCATTTTCAAGTATTTCTTTTTGATAAAATCATAGTTATGAGATAGTTCTTCAAAAGCTTCTCCTAGTTCATCCATGGATAGATCACAATCAATGAAAGTATCGGGAGTTACCTTGCTTGTGCTTTCATTTGCCATGAAGCACATGTTGGCGGTGTCAACTTCCTCATCGGATTCACTCTCTGAATCCCAAGTAGCCTTTAAAGCCTTCTTTTTGTACGGATTCTTGGAGGTGGAGGGTTTGGCTTTATCTGGACATTCCACAATAATGTGACCGGCTTCCCGCAATTGAAGTAAATGATTTTCTTCTCTTCTTTACCTTGCCATATCTTTTTATTTTAAAACTTTGCCTTGTTGTACATTCTCCGAACGTTCTTTACAGGAAGAGAAAGCTCTTCATCATCTTCTTCTTCATCATCTTCGTCGGAGTATGTGGAATAACTCTTGAAGGCAATAGCTTTCTTTTTGGAAGGAGCCATTTCTTCTCTTACTTTTCTTTCCATCTCATGGGTCTTGAGGTTCCCAATAAGACCTATAAGCTCCATCTCTTCCTTGTCATTGAGTTCCTTCAAAGTAGTGGCTTTGACTTCCCAAGATGGAGGGAGTGCACGGATGATCTTCCTCACTCTTTGGTCGTTGTCAATGACGTCACCTAACGAAGAAAGTCCATTAGTAATCTTTGTAAATTTAGTAACCATATCATCTATGGTTTCATTCTCTTGCATAGAAAAATTTTCATATTAGGAACGAAGAAGGTCTATTTTTACCCTCTTTACTTGTGAAGTTCCCTTATGAGTGACAAGCAAGTGAGTCCAAATCTCATGGGCGGATTTGCAATGAATGACTCTAGAAATATCATCGTCATTAAGAGCTTGAAGTAAGGCATAGTGTGCCCTAGTATTAGCATCAAAGACCAAGTGTCATCATCACCGATGGGTGCACTAAATGGTTTGGTCACCGCCTTTGCAATCCGGCTTCTTAGGGATTGCAAAAACACGGTTATCTTAACCTTCAATATGGGAAAGTTAAGGCCATCAAACTTGGGTGGAGTCTTAATTGCTTCGGCCATATTTAAGTGTATGAGGATGAAAAATGAATAGTGATTAGCAATATAGGATCTCTCTAAGGTTGTTAAGCCAAGAGCCTAGAGACCAAAGCTCTGATACCAATTGAAAAACACCTAGAGGGGGGTGAATAGGTGTTAATGCTAATCTAGTAATCTTTTTAAACAAGTATGTGCATATGATGTAAACGGTCGCTCAAAATAAGAAATTAAAGCCGAATTTCCCATGAAGGGCTCTAGAACTTCTCCTTTTTGATTCCTCTAGATTATGAGTTGAGGCGCGTAATTGCTTTCTTGTTGTGATGAGTAAAGACCGAAAAATCCAAGTAATGAAATGAAAACAATAATGAAGTGCACACAAGAGATATCACAAGATAGAAATGTAAAGCACTAAAAGGCAATAAGGAAATCAATCGCAAACACAAGGGATTTGTTTCGAGGTTCGAGCCGCTCTACGTTCCCGCCTTCACCACCGTGAAGGGTTTCCACTATATCCACTGAGAAAATACAAGAGGTCTACCGAAGACCGGAGTACCGAACTCCCACCAATCCAACCCTCTACAAAAGAGGGATCTCAACACAAGATAAAACAAGTAACAAGGTGATCAACAAGACCACAAACTTCTCTCTTACAACTTCCCTATAAAATGAGAAGGATTTTTGGCTCAAGAAGTGTAGTGAGAAAAATTCAGTTGAAAAGTAGTAATAAATAGCTTGAAACACAACTGAAAAATAGTAACCAAGAATGCACTTAGAAAATTGAGAGCTTTGAAAACTTTTCTTTCTTTTGAAACTTGAAAACAATTGGTTATTTTCTTGATTTTTTCAAGTGACCAATGCCATCTATTTATAGGGATTAGAAGAGATCTAATCATCCTTATAACTAGCTAAATAGGTCTGAAAATAGCCTGCAAAATTTCAAAAATAGCTGACACACAAATCCCAATCAAATCCAAGACACAAAAATCAGAAAAGTAGCCGTTGGGGCTGCTGGCGGCTGTCGGTCGACCAGCTCGGTCGACTGGCAGTCCATTGGCAAACTAGCCGTTGGACTCGGTCGACTGGTAGGCTAAACAAAAATAATTCTTTGTTCTGTCGGTCGACTGGCCCGGTCGACCGACAAAACCCGAGAGCAAAGGACTTTCAGTCGGTCGACCGGCCCGGTCGACCGGCAGACATGCACAAACGTGCACGCCAAGTCCACTAGGCCCGGTCGACCGGTGCGGTCGACCGATCAAGCCTGAAATGGATCCAGTCGACTGCCCGGTCGACCGTTGGGCCTAAAACAGGATTTTTCTAGGGAAAATTTTGAATTTCAAAAAATTTTCAAAATAATTTTGTAAGGCTATATGATTAAGTATCATGTTATAAAGGTTGGTATACATGATATAAATAAGATGTAAAATTATAAAATAATTTGAGCCATGTATAACCATCAAGACATGAACATAAATCAATTACCCAAAACAAAAACCGTATTTTAAAAAATGAAGGTGTGTGTATGTGTTTTCTTGAGCTAACTTATCATAGCCTCATTCTTTAACAAACTAATTCTTACAAAGATTCTAGGTGACTACAAGGTCTTCAAATGAGGCTTCTCCATGGAATGTTGCATAGCTTGAATCCTTGAACCCGAATTGAGTCATCTTGAGTCAAAAGAACCCGAATTGAGTCATCATTAGGGAAGAACACAACTTGAATCCATAGAACCCAGAAACACACTTAAACACTAAAATATGATTAGTACAAGTAACTATATATGTTTTGTAATCATCGAAACTCAAATACCGGGTGATTGTAACCTTGGGCCAACAGTACCTGGCATCAAAAAGTTCCTTGCTGATTATGCTAGCGAGGCTTCGATGGCTGCGAGCCCTCGTATTGACAAGGTGGGTACCGCGGCTGGTGAGGAAGCTGCTACGAGCCCCTGCCCCGGTGAAGTAGGTAGCGAGCCTACTTCGGAAGTTGCTGCCACTACTGACATCAGAAAGGAGGAAGAGGAAGAAGACGAGAATAGCGATACGCATTTTAAGCAGAAGCGAAGGATGCCTTCTCTAGTCATCTCTCCCGTTGTTTCTCCTCGGAAGAGGATAAAGTAAACTGTTAGGCCCTCAGGTTGGCATTGAGGGCCCCTTCAAATTAGGGAAGCGGAAACACTGGCGGTTAATATTCCTCCACCCACTGTTCTTGTGTTTCCTCTGGTTCCACTAGTGGTTGTTCATTTTCCTGTCCCACTTATTGGTACATCTTCAATGCAATTTGTGCTGGTCACATGTAAGATCAACTTCTTCTGTTGCAGTTGTTTTACTTCCATGATTAACTTTTAAATTTTGGAACGCAGATGAAGAGGATGAGGAAACATGGGCTGCTTCCTTCCCACATCATACAAACAATGTGGATGACTACTTAACCTTGAAAATCCTAGGGAAAATGCAAGATGCAAGGCACTCCTCCCAGGTCGAGGTGACCACTCAGGCGGATGAGACGGAGGATGTGAAGGTCATTGAGACCCGTGAGGCCCCCATGGAGGATGTCCCTCTCTCAGTTGCTCCTGTGGACAAGCCGGCCACTAAGAGGTCTTTGTGGAAACACCTATTTCTGAGGTTACTCCTCCTATTGAAGCTATTATAAACGAACATGTCGCCACTGTCGAGCCTATATCTACCAAAACTCCTCAAGGCAAAGTAGCGAAATTTAATATCGCTACTTCGGTTTCCTTAGGTAAGAATCATAACTTTTTGGATTTAGCGTGTGTTTCTTTATATTCATTTCTAAATCTGAAATTTTTTGCAGAAGCTCCCTTGGAAGTTGCTCCTCAGCCAATGTCAGAGCCAGAACAAGAGGAGGAAGCAACTCCACAAGTGATTGATCATGTGTTGCTGAGCCTTGTTCATCGAAAGCTATTCAACAACAGGTCGTGCCGGGAGACTTGCTGGTGGCAACGGTTGAAATGGATCCCTCATCAGAAAAGGGTGGAGATCAGCCTGAGCCTGAGATGGAGCTCTTTTTTGTCCCGCCAGCTGCTTCTAGCCCCTCAGCTTCTGAGTTGGTGGAGGTCGCGAAAGCTGGTTCATCGACACCCTCAGTTGAACTGATTCCCGCGCCTGACTTTTGATTTTTAGCGGATGTTCCGCTGAAGACTCCTTTTCGAGGACTGCTCAAATAGCTGCTACTCTAGTTATCCCAGAGTCATCTACTATGGCCTTGCATTAGCAGAGCCCTCCTGCATCTATTGCTCTTATTCAGTAGAGGTCAAATCCCAAGATGATTCATTAGGGAGCTCGTGGACGATTTCTATGACAGCTTGAAGTGTTGCCTTCCCATGATTTTCAAGAGCACCCATACTTCTTTTGCTTCTTGGAGAATCATTTTCTCCCGAGTGATAGAAATATTCAGGATGTTGGAGGAGTTGTAGAAGCTGAGTCTTTAGAGGAAGTGGTTAAAAATCTTGAGAAGGACGTCTGTGAATGGACCCAGCTGAGGCAGCAAGACCTTACTCCTCTGGTGGAAGAAGAAAAATTATCTAGAGACATCCCAGAAGGTAGAGGCCATAGCTCAGGAGCTCCAGTCTCTAGAGACCCGAGAGGCTGAGACTATAGAGTCAATGGCCATATCTAGTGAAGCGCTTGGCTTTGCTAAGGATCAAATCAAGAAAGCGCGAAAAATGATTGCAAAGGCCAATCTTCTCCTTTTCAAAGCTGAGCCAGAATGTCAAGCTGAAACTATCTGACTGAAAATGATAAAGGCCGAGAAGCTTCAGATTCAACAGTCGGAGGCAGAGAAAAGAATGGCTTTGAAGAAGCTAAAATGCCATCTGGATACGATGACTGCTGAATTCAACCGAGATGCATTAAAGGCACAGGCTCTGCTGAAGGCTAAAGAGGAGAGAAAGACCAGGATGTCTACTCTTGAGGCAAACATCAAATCTTATGAGAGACAGCCTTGATTTGTAACATCTTGTATCTTTTTTTATTGTACTTTTTATCAATCAATAAAACTGCCTTTTTGATCAGTAACTTGTCTGATGTCCTTTTCCCTCTTCACTTTTTTACCTTTTTAAGTTTTCCATATGAGAAAAACATTAACATGTAAGTTCTTCGAAAAGAACATAAAGAAAAAGGTGAAATTTCATTAAGTAAAAATTTTGAAGTAATTAAAAACTAAAATCAAGACTAATTTTGAACATGATGGAATTAGTCTAGAAAAGAGCATCCGCTGAGGATAAAAAAAGGTAGGTCTAATAGTTCGTCTGTTCAGAGGTGACTGACTTGACGTGATAGGTAGGAAATTATCATACCCAAAATTTTGTCCTTCACAGGTG
The DNA here is from genome assembly GCA_038442645.1 of Agave tequilana. NCBI lineage: Eukaryota > Viridiplantae > Streptophyta > Magnoliopsida > Asparagales > Asparagaceae > Agave > Agave tequilana. The sequence continues at coordinate 33,676 of JAVJIF010005394.1, forward strand.
ATACATTGGACGTAACGACAAAGAAATGTGAGATTGGATATTCGTCAGTTCAGAGGTGCTGGACTGGAAATGACTGATTGAGGATTACCAAACTCGGAGTACTTGTTATTCAGAGGTGATGACCTGTTGATTGGTCGCTAATGTTGCACATTTATTATCATATTCCCATACTTATTATAGAATAAACTCTGCATTGTCCTAATTAAATGTTTAATTTATTTGCAGGCTGATTGGTCGCTAATATTGCATATTTAGTATCATATTTCCATACTTATTTTAGAATAAAAGCTTGCATTGTCCTAATTAATTGTTTAATTTATTTGCAGGCCTAATCCTTAAGGAGATGAAGAGAAATGAGCCCAAAAGCCCACCGGAATTCTGAATTAAATCAGAATTAATTCGCACACACTAAATCAGGGCAAAATCAAGAGGTTAAAACCGGTTGAGAAGAATCCTCTCAGAATCGATCGGTTAAAGCCAAGAATTCAAGGTCATTTCGTCAGAATCCGGTGCTCAAACGAAGAAACCAACAAAGGATAAAGCTAGAAGAAACTCCCAGGATGACCCACCAACAGGGTGTGGCCATCTGGCCACACCCTGGCCGCGGAAACGCGGCCAAAGCCGCGTTTCCGCGGCTTGGTTGGGGAGTTATGGGGAGCGTTTGCTCCCCCGATCTCCCCGGGATCCTGGTTGTTGGGTTTTTGGCCTATAAAAGGGCATTCTCTGTGCTGAAATGGGACGCCAAGGCAGAGATAGGTTTAGACTAGTTTTCATTTTGTAGTTTAGGTTTTTCTTTTTATGTAACTTGTATGTAGCTTAGGTTAGATGATGATTCATGTAAGTAAGAGAGAGAGGCATATGTTGAGAGTGACACCGATGTACCCTCCTCCTTTCTTCCGTAGTTTCAAGCAATAAAGGTAACAATTGTTTATGTTCTTCTTTACTTTCATTTTCTTTTGTTTTCGTTTTCCTCTTCTACTTTACCTCGTTTGTTTTTTTTTGAGTTTACAAGTGAATTCCAAAGCACAAGTACACCGATGTTATGAGAGTGCCAACGATAGTTCATGAAGACGTTCTCCTCCTCAAAACGTATCACTTCATGCTTGTGCTAGACTTGATGATATAATGCGAACAGGGACTGAGCTCGAGCTTATGATCTATGTGTTGAACGCCTCCAAAGCAAAAGTAGAACAAGTAAAGGTTTCCAAGTAAGTCATAAATCAATCTAGGTAAGTATTCTTCACTCTTCTTTCTTTCTTTTCTTTTATTTCTTAGTTTAGATCACCTACCACCTCTTCCAAATCATTCTCTTTCGACTCACTTGTACATAGTCGCTTTCTTTCGCCGTTTTCTGATATTTTTCCACCTTCTTCATCTCTCACTTTCTTCTTAACTTTAACTATTACTTCTTTTTCTTTTTGTTAACTTAAAAACAGAGAAGAACTCTCGTTTTGTTTTCATAACGATTTCAATAAAGATCGTAAACGCTTCTATCGCAAAACCCTTCTTGTGGATCACGACCCGCATAGCCACTTGCTATAGCGGTAAGAATTGAGTACTTGCACATCTTCATTCTAAGTTCTGTAATTCCGTATTTTGTGTGCAGGTTGTGCCTCAATCACTGTGCCTATCTATCGTGAAATTGAATCACCAATCTTTATGATTATCATATTGAACTTGACCAATTTCATACTTTTGAAAGTCCCATTGACAAATTGGTAAGTTCTCATTTTTATGAAATTGAACTCAATAAGGAATGTGACTTCGATCCTCAAATTTGTGATCCGGTTCAAATTCCTAAATTAATATTGACTCTTGTTTTGTTACCCAACTTGAGCAACATTTTAAAGTCAATTTTGGTGCACATACCTGTCATTCTTGAACTTGAATACCTATCTTAGAAAGTCACATTCCATTGTGGGGGAATAAATGTGGACTGGAATTTCAACTTCTTGATTTGGACCCAATTCTTGAACCAATTTCAACTCCAGAGCTTTTACTTAACTTAAGTCAAAGTCCTGAGTCAGTAGTCATTCCTATGCTTTCTAATCATTCCATCTTTTCATACTCCATTTTGGGACAAGGGTGTTGATAATAATGACTCTGAAATTATTTTGAAAATTTAAAAATTAGATGGGGTAAAATTCTTAATAAAAATCATAAATGCATACATCATTATAGTGGATTGTATTATAGAGGTTTCTGGTTGGTTCATCTAGACTCCACGCAAATTGGATTGGACCACATTTCGTGGACCAATAAGACCACCACCTTGAGGTTCTTTTTCCTTCCCTCCTTATTTGTTTCATGCATATATACATCACGATGTATTGAGGACAACGCATGAGATATGTGTAGGGGAGGGTAACGTAGAGTTTTTAGATTTTCTTTCTTTTACACTTCTTTTAGGATATTTTAGAATTTTTCCTTTTGCATAGGAACTTTCCCTTTCTTTAAAAACTTTTTGAAACAAGAGACAAAGTTTTGATCTATTTTTAAGAAAATTAAGATGATCTTAGAAATTAAGAAAACCTTAATTATGATATCTTAAACCTAGTTGAAATAATAGATCTTGTTTAAAATTATACATTAAGTATAAAAGATTGGAGAGATAATTTTATCTTGAATTTTTTCCTTAGATAGTTTGCACTCACACAAACCCAATTTTTGGGATGGAAAGAAAGACCTAAAATTCCATAAAGTAAAAATAAATAAAAAGAAAAAATATATATATATATGAAGAAAAAAATCACTTATTAAGCTGGATAACTATGCCTCAAGAAGCATGATTATTCACGCCTAACGGTGGTCAAAAGAAATAAATAATCCTCATTAGTTTTGTGACCCTATTTACTCGAGTCCTTAAACCCGAAGGATGTTTTCTCATCTGGTGCCCTAAAACTGTCTAGTCTTGGAGTCATCGGTTAAAGGCTTACTACCCGGTAAACTAGAAAGCCTAAGAAAACTAAAGGAGGAAAAAAACAAAAAAATATATATAAATAAATGGATTGATGGTTAGAGTTGAAATCCCAGAAATCTTCATTATGACAAAGTGCATAATATCTAGATTTTTATGAAGGATAAAATATTCAACCTAATTTTGAATTCTTACCTTAATTGAAGACAAGATCTTGCATATAGATTAAGTTTAAGAAAGAATAATTTTTGGTGGACTTATGACCTTAGATCGCTTATATTTTTAGAAAAAAAATTCGTAAACTTGTCTCTCTTTCAAAATATGTTTTTCAAAATACTAACATTTATCTTATTTCTTTATGGATTTTGTGGGTGCAATCCGCTGAAAACTCTCAGGAGACAAAACTCCTCCTCTAGAGGTAACCTAGAGGTTTAACGGCTTGTTGCACGCGCTCAGTGCAATCGCGTCACCTACGAAAGTGGTGTAATAATATTTGTAGTATAGTTTTTTTCTTGTTTTTCTCAGGATGAGCAAAAGATAAGTATAGGAGTGTGATTAGTCTACAGTTCTGTATTATTATATCGCATTTCCCTACCGATTTATGAATAATTTAACATTTCTAATTGTGTTTTGGTCTACTTTGTAGATAAATCAAGAGTCTAGGGGCAAAAGGGTAATAAGAACTTAATTAAACCCATTTTCAGGTAATTAAATCTGCATTTCTTGGAGGCCAAGTAAGGGAGCCTCTAGAAGATGCATTGAATCTAGACCATTGCGCACGTCAGATGAATATTCGGTCAAAAATACCCGAATCCTAATTTACCAATAAGGTCTTCGAAGCGAGGCGAACCTGCTCGCCAAAACCAGCGACCTAAGTCCCTGGTTTGGCCGTGAAAATGCAGCTATTGCCAAGTTTCTGTGGCCCTATGGTGGGCCTACGCGTCGATTTTCGACTCGTGGTCTCGTCTCATCTTCTGAAATCTCCTTTTGCCTATAAATACTGCAGGGTTTAGCTGAAATGCAAGCAGATTTTGAATTAGGTTAGGTTTTCTCTTCTAGTTATAGATTAGGATTTTTTTCTTCTTTTATTTTGTATTTTCATTTCCTTTTTAGATCTTATAGTAGGGTAGAGAGATCAGAGAGAGATAGAGAGATATTGATAAAATAGATGGTGACAATCTATGTAAAAGTGCCTCCTTTCTTCTCTATTGTAATCTTCTCCATCTTTTACATGATGCTTAGCTAGATTTTCTTCTCATGGTGATTAACTACTAACCACTAACTAGCTAACCACTTACTTATAATCTACATGAATCTAGTAGCCTCTACAAGGCCTTACTCTTGCAAGAGTCATTGATAGCTCATAATGATGGGTTCTAATATCTAACTTGCTAACTTGCTAACCAAGCTAACTCTCTTATTTCATGCTTACTTCTAATGGTTTTGATGATCAAATATTTGTATTAGCTTGCTCTTGATGCAAGTTTGAATGTGAAGAACCATCTTATTTGCTATACTTTGTATCGTCTCTTGAAGCCAAGGACTAGTTATAGCTAAGGATCCATGTGAGACAACTATCGCTAAGAGGTTAGCATGTTAGTGGAGTAATTAGTAGTTAGAAATTATGAGTTTTCTTTTACTTTATTTTAAAAACCTTTTCCAAAATATTCTTTTATCTTTTCATCGTTGTTTTCACAATCTTCTTTGTTCACCTTTATTTTCATTTTCTTTACCAAAAACTTCATCTTCTTTTCTATTTTGTTTTCCAAACCACTTATCTTTTATTTTCACATAGCCGTTTCATCGTCTCCTCTCCCTATCACTTCTAGATTTTTTTTTCTTTTTTTTTTTCTCATTCTTTAACAAAGAAGAACCGTTAACAACCAACGTGAATAAGAACTGTTAATGCTTCTACCACCTCCCGTCCTTATGGATTCGACCCGTTAAGCTAATGCTATAACGGAAGTATCGAGGGAACATTAGCACATACAAGCTTTTCATTGATTTCATAAAACACTCATTTTAAAGTGATGGTTCCGCTCTGATCAGCAAACTTTTTTTTTTACAAAAAACATTAGCTTCTATTTATAATCTGAAAAGTGTTTCTGGAACAAGATTTACCGTTATGTACTTACATTCGTACAAAAAACACAAAAGGATATTCATGATAAAGTACATTGTTTATACTCATTTCTTTACAAAACATGCACAATCCTCCTTCCGCAAAAGCTCTAAAATATGTGAACCTGTAGTATCTTTTCCCAAAAAAAATTACTATACATCCCGTCTTATTTCAAGGATCAATACAAGAATCAGTGGAGCTTCCATCCTCACTGTCTTACTCAGGGTCCTCACTTTCCATCGTGGGTTCATCATCGCATCTCCAGTAGTCATTGTCATCATATAATTCCCAATTTGAGTCCAACTAATCCCATCAAATAGCCCCAAAGAAGATATTCCTGATAGGTAGTAAAAAGTGCATATTTATCACTACATTTACTATCATATTTCCCTATTTATTCTTTTAATTATGCACTATTACTAATATTTTATTATTTAATATGTGCAAGCCTTGAGTAATTAAAAAATAAAGAAAAAAAGCCTTGAAGCCCAAAAGTCCAGAAAGCCCATGCAAAAATTGTAGTAATTTAGAAGTTTCTACATTATCTAACTTAATCTAAACTTGGATTTTAAATTCTTTATTTAAATCTAAGGGAGGAAAAGGAAAGATAAGATAGAACTCCTAATTGCTAAAAGAGGAGGAAAATGATAAGATGAGACGAAGTTCTACTCAACCAGGTTACTTGCACCACAAGATGAAGATAAAGGAGAGAAAAATTCAGATTCAGACTGTACACATTTTAGTATTCAGATCATAACTTTTGATAAAGATATTCAAATACTATGATTCAAGATGCTTTAAAAAGAAGACTTGAAGGACTACAACTCTTATGTTGATCAAACTTTCCAATTCAGTCAGCAGATAAGCCATATTCGGTGATCAACATGATAATAAGTTGCGGGACAGATTTGAACTTCTATGGATAAGTCAAAACAAGTTTGGAGATAAAAGAAGAATTCAAATTCAGAGATATTTTGCTCCTCTTATCTTCATACGCTTCTTATTCTCTGGTTTTCTCCTATAAATACCCCTGCATAGCAACAGAGGAAGGGCAGATCTCAAAAGCTCAAGGGCAGATTCAGAGACGGGAGCTTAGGGTTTTTCTTTAGATTTTCTCTTTTCAAAAATTCTTGTAGTTTGTAACTTAGTTTTTTTTATGTAATTTTACTTTTCTTTATGTAACTGAGAGGAGAAACGAGTTTCATAGAGGAAGGAGATCAAACTTGTACTCAGCGTGACACCAGTGTAAGTAAGTCTTTTCTTTCATTGTTATTAGAATCAAATCAAAGTTTCTTTTTCTTATTTACTCTTGTTTTCGTTTACTTTTCTCTGATGTATTTGTAATCCAAGTGAATTCGATAGCCTCGAGACTGCTTCGCCATTGCAAGTGCCCTTGATGGCCTATGGTGATGAATAACCATTCTTTGTTAGTTTAGCTCCGCCCTTTTATTCGTAGTGTAGATCAAGAATGGGGAAGATCCTATACGCCATGCTTGATTGCCCTCAAAGACAAGGTAAGTCGTCGCAACGGATCCAAAGTATATGAGCACTGAAGAGGTAAGTAATTTTTAGGTTGTCTTTCTTTTCTTTTATTTCTTTAAGTTTAGATCACCAACACCAACAACACCCAACTCTTTCATCACTCATTTCGATTTCTTTGTATATGTCTATTTTTATTTTCTCCACCTTCTTAATTTACCATCTTCTTCTTAATTTAACTTTAACTCAAATTTTCCTTTTTTCTTTTAAAGAACTAAAGAAGAACTTTAACCATACTTTGTAGCCTAAAAGAAAACTTACTAAAAAAGCTTCTATCGCTAGTCCCTCCTTGTGGATCACGACCCGCATAGACACTTGCTATCGCGGTAGAATTGAGTAACTTGCACATCTCTCTTTTAAAGTTTTGAAATTCTGTATTTTGTGTGCAGGTAAAACCTCAATCAAATTTTGGCGTCGTTGCCGGGGAGGGACAGTAAGTTAATCTCTTTAAAAGTTTACATTTTTGTTAACTTTCTTCTTGTTTTTTTTTTACAGATTTAACAATAAGGAATATCTGTTGCAGTGGACATATAAGTGGCATTGGACTCTGCTCAAGAAAATAGAGCCAAGTAGCCCTCAGATTTGCTACATTTTAGTGGCAAAACTGAGTGAACTACTAACCTGTATTCTTGCAGGTTGGCTGAATTAAAAATCTGAATTTCTGTAGCATTTATCTCCCTATTTGACTCATTGTATATACATTTTTAACACAACAGTAAAAAGTTTATTATAAATACTAAAAATGATTTAGATTTGCATTTAGGCACGTGTCTATTTCATTTCATTTTTCTTTTTACTATTGAAGAGTGTTGGAGCCAAGGTATGTGTGCATAGCATTTAGTATAAGGTTCATTCTTATATGAAATATTGCTTGAATGTTACTTTTTTCTATATACTTATACACTGCACTAAATTGACTTAAGGGCTTGTCCTATAAACAAGATAAGGTGGGGAAGTCATTACCCTCCCTTAGCCCACAAACAATCTCCTCACTCACTAACCCAAGCCTAATTAAAAATGAGTAGCCGTTGGCCCTAGGATATCTCGGACTCAATTAGGAGATTATCCTAAGGGGAAAGGTGTTGGAATTTGACTCCTGCCAAATCAGTGTCTAGGAAGGGGATTAAGGTCGAAAGCCCGAAGGTTGGTGGTTACTTAATTAAGGAACGTTTTTGACGGATAACCTCCCACCAATCTTGCCCTGACCTGGCTGATTAGCTTGTGGTCAAATTCTGCATTATACCTCTCGTGGACAGTCTAACCAGTTAGGAGTCGTCTAGGTCATAGGTCTACCCTAACTTAGTTTTTTTCTTTGTTTGCTTATTTATTTCTTTGTTTGTGTTTTATTGTGTGATATGGCTTATAACAACAAGTTTTCCAATTTTAATGGTAATCCATATTACACACCAATCTCTTTTTCGGATATTACCAACCCGACATATCATAACTTTAACCAACCTAGCGTGCCGGAGTGGTCTTATCCGAATGAATATAACCCATGCCCCCCATCTTATGACCATAATTTTCACAACAATTTCAACTCTTCACAGAGTCCATGGGGATTCGCCTCCCCCGAGTCCAATTTTCAACCAACTTGTCCTCCTTATCCACCTTGTCCACAATATTTTCAAGATTCATACTCAGTTCCACCAGTTCAAAATAGAAAACCATCAATCTTGAAAATGATGGAAATGAGTATGCATGAGTCCGAGCAAATATCACAAAATAGAAAACCATCAATCTTGGACATGATGAAGCGTGAGTCCAAGCAACAATCACAGAATCTGACGGACTCACAATTTCACCACGATTGTCACAACAACACTTCATCTTTTTAAGTCCAATCACAACAAAATGATGAACCAATCGACTATAAAAAGATGCTTGAAGCCATGACTCAGGCTAGAATCGCTCGTGATCATGACATAGATATGATGGTTCAAACTTTACGTTCTCACCGTTTGCCCATTTCTGATGTCGCTAACCATTCTGTTAGAGTCGAGAGTCACGTTGCTTTGGAAAACAAGATTCTATTTCAGTACAATCATTTGAACTTCCCCAAACTCTAATTTTTAAAAATGACATTGACAGTTTGGCAAGTTATTCATTCCTGAAATAGAACTTAAGAATGACTATGATCCTGACCCTCAACTTGGTTATTCAATTCTACTTCCTGATTCAATAATGACTCCGGTGTCTTCACCTGATTTCAATACTTTTCTCGAGTCAACATTGGATCCTGTGCCAATTCATTATGAAATTGAATCGCTAATCTTTTATGATCATCATATTGAACTTGACCAATTTCATACTTTTGAAAGTCTCATTGATAAATTGGCCAGTTCTCATTTTTATGATATTGAACTCAATGAGATATGTGACTTAGATTCTCAAATTTGTGATCCAGTTTAAATTCCCGAATCAATATTGACTCCTATTTTTCTACCCGATTTGAGTAATATTTTAGAGTCAGTTTTGATTCCCACACCTGTCATTCTTGAACTTGAATCACCAATATTAAGTCACAGTCCATTGTGTGAAAATGACTATGGACTTGAGTTTCAGCTTATTGATTTGGACCCACCTCCTGAATCAATCTCGACTCCTAAACCTTTACTTGATTTGAGTCACTTTCCTGAGTCGGTATTAGTTCACGTACTTTCTATGTCCAAGTCAATCATTCTATCTTTTCACACTCCATTTTAGGACAAGGCGGTTGACAAAATTGACTCCAAAATTAATTATGAAATTTGGAAATTAGATGGCGTTAAATTTTTAATAAAAATGTTCATACATACATCATTTTAGTGGGTTATGCAAGAGAGATTTCTAGTGGGTTCCTCCGAACTCCACAAAAATTCAATTGGGCCGCATTTCGTGGACCAATCAGACCACCACCGGAACTACCACCTTAAGGTAATATTTTCCTTCCCTTTCTTCTTTTTCATGCATCTATGCATTAATTCATACATTGAGGACAATGCATGAGATAGGTGTGGGGGAGGATTTACTAACATACTAATATAGGTAGATACTAACAAAAAAAAAATTTTGAAAAAAGGACAATATTTTCACTTATCTTTTGAAAAAAATCTAAGTTATTCTTAAGAATTAGGAAAATCATGATTAGGATTTCTAAAAACTTGGTCAAAATAAATAAATTGTTGAATTTTTAGGTATAGGGAAAAAAATTGAATAAGTAATTAGTCTTGATTTTTACCTTAATGAAATGTGCATACCTATTACATTTACATATCTAGGATTCTAAGACAAAAACTCTTGTGCCTTATAAAAAAATAATAAAAATAAAAAAACAAAAAAAATCACTAATTAAGCTGGATACATGTGCCTCAAGAAGCATAAGTATTCACGTCTAAAGGTGATTTTATAAATTGAATCCTTAGTTTTGTGGCCTAGTCCACTCGAATCCTTAAGTCCGTGGGGTGTTTTCTCACCCGGTGCCCTAAAACCAACCAGTTTGGGAGCCACCGACTTTAAGTTCGCTACATGGGTGGATTAGAAAGCCTAAGAAAACTAAGAAATATTATTTATATATGTACTAACACATCCAATAGTCAATTAGTTAGGTATGAGGGCCTCAAGAAGCCTTGATACTTATACGAAAGAAAAATAGATGAGTTATACATGTTAAAAAAAAGAGAGAGAAAAAAATAAAAATAAAAATAAAAATAAAAAAATAATTAAAAAAAGGCATGAGAGTCCAAGTTAAAGAATTCCTAGTAAAGATTCACAAGGATGCATATGACTTAGGGTAACGAAAAAGACTATACAAAAATTCAATTTTGATTCTTACCTAAAATGGATGACAATTTATTATATAAAGACTAAGTTTAAGAATGAATAAAAATGATAATCTTAAAAACTTATAGATTACTTAGTCTCTTCAAACATATTTCAAATATTTTCCTTTTATGGATTTTGTGGGTGTAATCCGCTGAAAACCCTTACGAGACAACACCCGTCCTCTAGGGTAACCTAGAGGTTTAACGGCTTGTTGCACATGCTAAGTGCAATCGTGATTCCTTCGAAAGTGAGATTAGTTTTTCTTTTTTATTCTTTTTGATTTTTACTCGAGGACAAGCAAAAAGATAAGTGTGGGGGTGTGATAGGTAGTAAAAAGTGCATATTTATCACCACATTTACTATCATATTTTCCTATTTATTCTTTTAATTATGCACTATTACTAATGTTTTATTATTTAATGTGTGCATGCCTTGAGTAATTAAAAAATAAAGAAATAAATCCTGAATGAAGCCCAAAAGCCTAGAAAGCCCATGCAAAAATTGTAGTAATTTAGAAGTTTCTACATTATCTAACTTAATCTAAACTTGAAATTTAAATTCTTTATTTAAATCTAAGGGAGAAAAAGGAAAGATAAGATAGAACTCCTAATTGCTAAAAGAGGAGGAAAAGGATAAGATGAGACGAAGTTCTACTCAACCAGGTTACTTGCACCACAAGATGAAGATAAAGGAGAGAAAAATTCGAATTCAGACTGTACACGTCTTAGTATTCAGATCATAACTTTTGCTACAGATATTCAAATACTATGATTCAAGATGCTCCAGAAAGAAGACTTGAAGGACTACAACTCTTATGTTGATCAAAATTTCCAATTCAGTCAGCAGATAAGCCATATTCAGTGATCAACATGATAACAAGTTGCAGGACAGATTTGAACTTCTATAGATAAGTCAAAACAAGTTTGGAGATAAAAAAAGAATTCAAATTCAGAGATATTTTGCTCCTCTTATCTTCATACGATTCTTATTCTCTGGTTTTCTCCTATAAATACCCCTGCATAGCAATAGAGGAAGGGCAGATCTCAGAAGCTCAAGGGCAGATCCAGAGACGGGAGCTTAGGGTTTTTCTTTAGATTTTCTCTTTTCAAAAATTCTTGTAGTTTGTAACTTAATTTTTTTATGTAATTTTTACTTTTTTTTAATGTAACTAAGAGGAGAAACGAGTTTCATGGAGGAAGGAGATCAAACTTGTACTGAGGGTGACACCGGTGTAAGTAAGTCTTTTCTTTCATTGTTATTAGAATCAAATCAAAGTTTTTTTTCTTCTTTACTCTTGTTTTCGTTTACTTTTCTCTGATGTGTTTGTAATCCAAGTGAATTCGATAGCCTCGAGACTGCTTCGCCATTGCAAGTGCCCTTGATGGCTTATGGTGATGAATAACCATTCTTTGTTAGTTTAGCTCCGCCCTTTTATTCGTAGTGTAGATCAAGAATGGGGAAGATCCTATACGCCATGCTTGATTGCCTTCAAAGATAAGGTAAGTCGTCGCAATAAATCTAAGGTATATGAGCACTGAAGATGTAAGTAATTTTTACGTTGTCTTTCTTTTCTTTTATTTCTTTAAGTTTAGATCACTAACACCAACAACACCCAACTCTTTCATCACTCATTTCGATTTCTTTGTATATGTCTATTTTCTATTTTTCTCCACCTTCTTAATCTACCATCTTCTTCCTAATTTAACTTTAACTCAAATTTTCTTTTTTTCTTTTAAAGAACTAAAGAAGAATTTTAACCATACTTTGTAGCCTAAAAGAAAACTTACTAAAAAAGCTTCCATCGCTAGTCCCTCCTTATGGATCACGACCCGCATAGCCACTTGCTATCGCGGTAGAATTGAGTAACTTGCACATCTCTCTTTTAAAGTTTTGAAATTCTGTATTTTGTGTGCAGGTAAAACCTCAATCAATTCCCTTGGGGCTCTTCCTCATCATCAGATGCATCTTCATGAGCCTTAGACATCGATAGGTTTTCTATAACACTCTCGGCGTCACTCACCACATCCATAGCCTCCCGTCTTATCAAGCTCACTGTATCATCACTATCCATAGAGCCAGAAAAAATCATCTCTGAATCAGTCTCATCCGACTTGTAACCCTAGTTTATAGTATCTGCTATCCAACTCGAACTCTGTTCCTGAGCTATCGGATGACAATCCTGACATATCTGAATCTCCCATGTGCAGAAGTGAAAGTATCATATCAGGCCCATTTATATCCAAAACCTCAAAAGCAAATAATTGCAAGAAAATCATCAATTTGAAATTCTTTCATTATTTTCAATTCTTTTTGTTCCTATCTTCTAAGATTTATTATTGATATCAGATTTTCTTACATTTTGAATTAACTCTTACTTGATATTTTAGTTACTCTTTTATTCCAGTGTCCTATATCACTGGAGATCCATATAAAGGGCCCGCATCCCAGCAGGACCCATTCAAATCAAAGTGTGTGGGTACCCAAATTCGAATGTGAGAGAACAATTAAATATCCTACATTTAAGGGTTAATCATATGCGTAAGAACTCACTACTCCCTTTAAACTATCCACATCAATCACACAATCATATATACAAATTACATACAATTACACATCAATCTTATCCCACTACACCTATCTAAGCTATCCTTATCTCTAAATCATGCTTTGATGCCAACTGAAATGGTCCCAGATTTTAATATAAAATTAGTTTAGTAAATCCCGACATAATCACAATATCTTAAATTTTCCAAAATTTCGGTACCATCTCCCCTAAAAATATGGATCTGTCGTGATATAACATAACCATCTTCAGCCTACACTGCCTACTTATATACAACATACTGATTTCAGTCCACATGGCCTACTTATATACAACATACTGATTTCAGCCACACGACCTACTTATGTATGTATTGCATAAAAATAATATCAACATATAATACCATATCTTCTACTCCCGTCTAATTATGATTCACGTGCCATGCCACCAACAAAACCAAAACCTCATCCAAAATGTAACATCTCCAACACGTATACAAAATGTTACATTTCCCACTAGAAACATCAAGTACTAGTTACATATCGTAGGTTTCATAAATACATATGATAAATAAAGCACCCAAAAGCAAAAAGATACGTAATAAGATAACTAGCACAAGCAAGTCACAAAAGTGTGATTCTCCTCTGCTCTTCAGAGTCTAAGCTGGTCATTTACTTTTATCAAAATCTGAAAATTATATATAAAGAATGGAATGAGCTCCACACCCCAACGAGTAAACTAATTTAAGATTTTAGAATTTAAGATTATATCCTTGACAGCCTTTAGGAGTAATAGGTATAGTTCTTAAGCGGATAAAAAAATGAAATTCCAATCTGGTCATGTAACTCCCATTTCCTTCCCTTTTCATGGACTTCTTAAACTTTAGTTAGCTGTCTCAACTACTATAGATACATTATTAATTAAATCTTAATTATCTCTATGTGTACACTTACAAGTTTTAGCTTAAGTGTGGATTCAATGCATATCTTTACATATACATTTATTCTATTGCATCAGTAAGTGGTTAAACTTCTTTTTCTTAGTACACAACCATCATGATCAAATAATACTTGCACTTAGTACATTCACATATAATTCAATATTCAAGGTAAGATTCTCTGTCTTTCCCCTCCTACTGGCTCTCGCCCGGCCCCTTCCTTCCGTATATAGTATATAATAATAGACCGTCGTCTTCCCCCTCCTACCGGCTCCCGCCCGACCCCTCCCTCCGATATATTGTATATATGTATAAAAATATATACCATCGTCTTCCCCCTCCTACCAGCTCCTGTTCGGCCCCTTCCTTTTTTATATAATATATGTGTGTGTGTGTGTGTGTGTGTGTGTATATGTATATGTACACATCACCGTCTTTTCCCTCCTACCAGCTCTCGCCTAGCCCCTTCCTCCGAGTGGAACATACATGACACACACCATTGTCTAACATACATATACATATTCAATTTCAATATTTCCTGAAATTAAGCAAGCAATTCACCGCACTGATTTTTATATACACATATATCCATACATGGTCCTAATTATGTTATAACTTAGATTCTTCCCTTAATAAGAATATCACTCCATACTAAGGAAACAATATGGTGACCATATATAGAGCAATATTTCCTATTCTTTCTCGTTATATATTGTATCCGATATATCACGCGTCATGTGTCTAACTAGGTTAGAGTTATGATGTAATATATATGAATTCATATATGCTATAGAATTTGCTAATGTAATCCATTCATCTCTAGAAATCTAAGCAATAATTCAAGTATCGATTGATTTACATAACATGAGAAATCATCACTTTGATAATTTCAAGTATTCTAACATAGGGTTTTAGCTATTCTAATCTTATGAAACCACCATTTACACTATGTTCAATTTCTAAGTTCAATCGGCAACAACTAACCATCAGACTCATGTGAGTTAATTTCAAGTTTACTCACTTCGCTTCCAATAAGTGCGTACTGTGATTAGCTTGCTGAATTCGCCTCCCGACTCTCAAATCCTACTCATACACAAGTCCGGGTTAGTTACTTGAATTGATTTAAAGCTCATTTTGTAAGGAATTATGGTTGTTTTTACCGTTTGATCTTGTAGATCTCTTATTGATGAATTCTATACCTTACTCCTGTAGCCTCCCTCACCTCCACATACGTACGCACTTGCCAACACCCTCCTTCTTCTCCTCCTCCACGCACGTACGTTCGCCGAGCCACCCTAGGCCGCGCGCGCCTGGCAGCTGTGGTGCGGGCTCGCCTGGCCGTCGGTCGCCGGAGCAATACCAGAACCTCCCCCTGGCCGCTGACGCTGGAGCTGGGGTGGAGAGAGAGTGAGTGTGATAAAAAAGAAAGGAATGAGAGAGGGATCCTTATCTTGTTTTTGAAAAATCAGAGAAAGAGAGGGGAATTGGGAATTCTTCTTGCTGGTTGACGAAGAGAAGAGGGAGAGATGAAGGGTTGAAAGAGAGAATTTCTAGGGCTGACATGAGTTGGAGAGAGAGAGAGAGAGTTTGGGTATTTATTAGGAATTTTCCTTTTTTTTCTTTTTCTTTTTTTTTTTCTATTTCTAATTTCTCATATAGCCACCTCATACTTCAATTCTCCAAGCACCCCTAAATGCCTCCACATCATCTCCACCCCGCTTCGCTCTCCTCCAACACATCACTATTTTTCTTTTTCCCTTTTTTGTTTTAAATTATTGAAATCCATAAATTTATGTATACTTAATTTCTAATACATGTATAAGTATGGTGGAACTTGGAATACTTAGACATACATATGGCTATACACAATTATATTCGACAAAACTTATAAATATAAGTATATTGTTATGTATTCACACCGTATTCCTCAAAATTCTAAATTTCAAATTACTAATCTCATGGTTAGACAAGATAATTAACTTAATTATATGAAAATATTTTTAATTATAGTGTCATTTCGGATTAATTAGGATCAAGTGTTACATCAACCCTCCAGTCATGTTTACCATCCAAGTCACGAATTGCATCTTGAGCATCTTTACGGTTATCAAAGTCAATAAAGGCAAAACCTGGTGGCTTTCTCGCAATCCAAATACGTCTTATAACTCCATACGTTCGAAACTCATCCTCAAGCTCCTGCTCATAGGAAACACGGTCATCCAATTTGCCAACATAAAAATGAGACATTGCCAGCAATAGACATTTGTGAAGACCGTAGATGTGTAGCTCTGGCTTTCACGGTTCCAACGCTTTGAGAATCGCATGAATCGGGCTCCGAACAGCAAGGTATGGACCGAAAATAAAACTCAAACTGTTAACAGATCTGTAATGTGCTTAACGGGTCTGTGATTGGTCATCAATAATGCATTTTTTATTCACATTTTCATGCTTAATTTTTGTTAAAACATTACTATTTAATTCATTTATTATTTAGTAATGTGCAGGCCTCCATCATCCAAAAGAAAGCCCAAAAGAAGCCTAAAAGTCCAAAATCATCATGAAAATAAAGATTAATTAGGAAGATAAGGAAGATATTGGCACTCTAAAAAGACAAAACTCTTAGATTTCTCTTCAACCGATCTGAGCGAAGTCTAAACTTATCGACATTTGCAAAAGATAAGTCGCAGACAAGCTGATGACCAGTTTGAGCTCACCTCTGAGGGACAAGGTAGCAACTTGGACTCAATTGATCCAGTAAAGCAAACAATAAGCCAAAATTGTCAGTAAAGAGGCTAAAGTGAAAATACACCTAGAGGGGGGTGAATAGGTGTATGGCTAATCTAATGAATAATAATGCGGAATTAAAAACTTAATGCAACACACTTAATGTAACAAACGAGTGTAGCCGAATTTCCGGTGAAGAGCTCTAGACTAACTCCTCTGAATTCCTCTAAATAAGAGTTGAGGTGCTATGTAAGCTCTCTTGGTTAAACAAGTATGTGCACACACAAACAACACAAGCATGTATATGATAAGGCAATATGATGCAATGCACAAATGTAAGAGAGAGAGTTAGAGAAAGTGGATCAATCACAAACACCAAGATATGTTTCGAGGTTCGAGCACACAGCTCTACGTCCCCGCCTTCACACAGAAGGATTTCTACTAACTCGTCCACACAGGACTTCCCACACAGGGAACCTCCACTGAGTATTTGGGGCAAATACAATTAGGAGTACACAATTCCTCTCTCAACCAATACAACTTCTACACTTAGAGGCAAGGCACAAAACAAATCACCTCTACACTTAGAGGGATAGGCACTTAGCCACATAAACAACAATCACCTCACACTTGAGGGATTCCAACACAATCTCCACCTCTCACTAGAGGAAGCCAAATACCACTTCCACTATCACCTTACACTTGAGGGATAACAACTCAATCACCTCTCACTAGAGGGATATCATAATCAATGGAAGGTTTACAACTTAGTGATCACAAAGACCATAAACTTCTTTTCCCACAAAACAAAGATCGTATAGATAGGATAGAATGATAAGCTCAAGTGTGAGAAATAACGAGTTTGGAAATCAAAAACTCAAAGAAAACCTCTCGGGAAAAGTTCTAGAATTGATATAAAAATGAAGATCAAAAACAATCCCAAGACTTTCTTTTTCTTTGAATTTTCCAACCCTTTTAAAATAAATAAAGAACAAATCTTTAAGCTTAAAAACTCTTTTGAAAACTTGTATTAAAACACTTGAGAAGATGGAAATTTTACTCTTAAAAATTCTTGTTGAAAAACCAACTCAAATGGGGTATTTATCACCCATTTGAAAATCTGCCCGTTGGCAGCTAAAAAGCGCCAGTTTGCCCTTCCGGTCGACCGGCCAACGGTCAAAAATTTGACCGTTGAGCCCAGCAGTCGACCGCCCGGTCGACCGTGCCCAGAACCAGAGAGCAATGGCTCTCTGGCCGGTCGACCGCCCGGTCGACCGAGGCTGGAAACAGAGAGCAGACTCTCTGTCCGGTCGACCGCCCGATCAACCGGAGGCTTTTTCAGAGAGCAGAGCTCTCTGGCGGTCGACCGATCCGGTCGATCGGCCTCCCCAGCAAGGCTGCGTGCACGTTCTGTGCACGTCGGTCGACCGCCCTGTACACGTCGGAAAAAAATACAATTGTAAAATTCTTTTAATTGAATAGAAGATTACAATGGATACTATCCGATTATAAAAGAGAGGGAATCTCAGGGTTGATTCTCCTCTTTATTTAATGCTGGGTTCTTCATGTGGCGGTGGAGAGTGAATCTTGTTCCCCGTTGACCGGCCGAACGTCAAGTTTCTCTTATGGATCCTCTCTTTGGATCTACTGGTGGAGTGCTGGTGGAGTAGCACAGCTCCTATCAGTAATGGAATCTCAAAGAGATTTAAAGAACTTGAACTTAGCAATTTAACAAAAAGAGTTGAACTCTTCTCAGGCTACAAGAGCTTCAAGGCCGAACTCTGCTGAGGTAGCTCTCCTCCTCTGCCCATGGCTTCTTGAATTCCTCCATCGGGACTCTCCTCCTCAGCCCTTTTAGAAGAGGTTTCCTCCCCCTGGGTCCTTTAGAGAGGTCCCCCCGGGGTCCTCTTTCCTTTCTAGCTATTCATAACTATTTATAGAGGAATTGGGGTGTAACCAACCCCTTAAATCTCTCCATAATGAGAGGGGGTGTAACCAACCCCTTAAATCTCTCCATAATGGGAAGTTATTCCCTATTATGTGGAGAGAAAATGGGGTGTAACTGACTAAGTTCGTGGCTGTCAGTTATATCAGAAATGCGGGTCTCGCGCTGGACGCGGACCTCGCTTTGAAGTTGAGACACGGAGCTCACAGGCTCGCGTCTGTATTAGAACGCGGAGCTGCTCAGGCTCGCGTTTGAGTTGAAACGCGACCTTCGCGTCTGACGACTTTCGCGTCTGACAAAGGATGCGAGGTCCGCGTCTGGCGACCTCCGCGTTTGACTGAGAAAGGACGCGAGGTCCGCGTCTGGCGACCTCCGCGTCTGATATTGGAACGCGATGTCCGCATCTGGTGACCTCCGCGTTTGACATTGGAACGTAAGGTCTGCGTCTGAGAAGTTCGCGTCTGGGAGGTTCGCGTCTGAGGCTGGAAGCTATCTCCGCATCTGGGAGGTTCACGTCTGAGGCTTTGTCCGTAGTAATTTTTTGATAGCCTACAGAACCCCCTCCAAAGTTTTCGATATTCCGTGGTTGATTGAGACGGATTTCGGAATACTTTGGACTTCAGTTGAATCGGAATTTCCTGTAATCAGATTGGCATTCTTCTGAGAGGCGGTCTCGAGCTTGATCTTGTCTGGGTTCTGGTCTTCGTGAGTGTACTATTGAACTGCTTGAAACCTTCAAGACAAATCGTTTGTAATTTTATTGTCGGTGTACTGTTGAACTGGTGGAGTTGTCAATTACCTTTGCCAGTGTATTGTTGAACTGATTGCAGTAGCAGAGACATACTCTTTGTATTGGGGGGGAGAGGACGCAGCTCTCACAGACGCGGTTCTAGCATACTTATCAAGTGTAGACGCGAACTTCATCAAAGTTGAGACGCGACTCTCAATTGTTGTAGAGACGCAGCTCTCAATTACTGTAGAGACGTAACCTTTATTTGCTGATGAGACTCGACTCTTAAGTTCGTTGAGTCGCAGCTCTATGCTTGAGATGCGAAGGTAACACTCATAGCTTCTTTAGAAGAGTTTTAATTGCCAGAGGTGTGATATTAACTTAGCAAATTAAATAGCTCTACTGGGGGAATTTAAGAAGGTTACTGTCAGAGGTGTGATGTTAACTTGACAGTGAGATCTGGACTTGTATTTTGAACAAGTTTTATGGACTTGCTATTCTATTGATGAGAATAACAAGTGGAGTTTGATCCGCTGGGGATTACGCCAAAGTCTATTGTCAGAGGTTTAGTGTTAACATGACTAGAACTCTGCTGGGAATGAAAGTTTGCTGTTAGAGGTGTGATATTAACATAACAACAATTAATTTTGCGATTTACGCAATTTAAGTGGACCTGTCATTCTATTGACGAGAATGACAAGCGAGATTGGATTTGTTGAGGATCCATGAAGATTTTTACCGTCAGAGGTGTAATGTTAACGTAACAGGTTTGGGTTTGCAATTTGAGCAAATTGAATTGTCAGAGGTGTGATATTAATTTGACAAAGTTGTATGCTAGAGGTGTGGTATTAACTTAGCACCACGAAAGTCTCATTTTCACTGAGAAAATTGAGAGAATATCATTGTCATAGGTGTAATGTTAACTTAACAATGAAATGCATGCTAGAGGTGTGATGTTTAACTTAGCATTGAAAGATCTCATTTTCACGGAGAAAATCGAGGAGATCACTGTCATAGGTGTAATGTTAACTTAACAACGAATGATTTTGCGATATGAGCAACTTTGGTCAGAAGTGTAGTATTAACTTGACCGAGAGATTCTGCGATCTGCGCAGTTTGGTGGACTCGCCATCCTATTGAAGAGGACTGACAAGTTGAAATTTTGGTCAGAGGTGTGATGTTAACTTGACCGGAATTTGTCTTGCGATTTGAGCAAGTTTGGTCAGAGGTGTGATATTAACTTGACCGGGATTTGTCTACTGTTAGAGGTGCGATTTTGAACATAACAGTATTTTGAGTGGACTTGTCATTCTATTGAAGAGAATTGACAAATTGAAGTTTTACCCCTAGGATACATCAAAGTATTACTGTCAGAGGTGTGATGTTAACATGACAGGTTCAATTTGTAATTTATTCCACTGGGAAAATTGAGGGAAATCACTGTTAGAGATTTAATGTTAACTTAACAGTGAATATGCCAGAGGTATAATGTTAAGTTGGCATGTTTGATCTGTGATTATTTCACTGGGAAAATAGTCACAGGCTTTTTGTGGTCCTACCATTCCATAGATGGGAATTGGTAAGGGATTTTGGAGGGGATTTTAGGGAATGAGTTGTCAGAGGTAATTGTTAACATGACAAATATTGATTTCCCTAGAAAATAAAGATTTACTTTTAGAGGTATAATGTTTAACATAACAGTAATGTGATTTTGCGATTTAAGCAATTTAAGTGGACCTGTCATTCTATTGAAGAGAATGACAAGTAAGACTAGACCCGTCGGGGATCTAAATATTTCTTTACCGCCAGAGGTGTGATATTAACTTAACGGATCAGATTGAATCTTGTCAGAGATGTGATATTAACTTGACAAGGATGTGAGCTAGAGGTGTACTGTTAACTTAGCTCCATAAGAACTTCAGTTTCGTTGGGGAGACTGAAGATATCACTGTCATAGGTGGTGTTAAACTTGACAGTGGAGGTAACGCTAGAGGTGTGATGTTAGATGTATAGACAAAATAGACATATACATGAAGTTAAATATAAACATGAAAACATGTATAAAATGAGAATACAAACTTAGTATCGATCATCTCGACTCCGATACGGAAGTTCGAGGGAAAGTCATTGTCATAAGTGCATTGTTGAACTTAACAATGAATTGGATGCTAGAGGTGTGATATTAAACTTAGCATCGCTCGTCTCAGCTTCGATATGGAAGCCTGAGGAAAAGTGACTGTCAGAGGTTTAATATTGAACTTGGCAGTAACTCAATCACTATTAGAGGTGTAGTGTTAACATAACAGTAGTTTGTCAGAGGTTTATTGTTAACATGACAGTAGTTGGTTTGCGATATGAGCAATTCTGAGGACTTGTCATTCTATTGATGAGAATTGATAAGTGGAGTTTGAAATGTCAGAGGTGTAGTATTAACTTGACAATTTGGTTGATTTGTGATTCTATGTAGAGGAGCGACAAGTGAAGCTAGCACTCGCTGGGGAGTATTGAAACTTTTCATTGTCAGAGGTCTGATATTAAACTTAACAATGATTATTTTTGTGGACCTACCACTCTATGGAAGAGAATTGGTAGGGGATTTTGGTGGAAAATAAAATGAACTGTCAAAGGTTTAGTATTAACGTGACAATCATTGATTTCCTAAAGGTATTAACTTGACAGAATCCACTGGGGATTGAAAAATCTGGTTTGTCAGCAGTTTATTGTCTGACAAATCCCAGTTCATTTCATTAGGGAGATGAACATAAGTATTTTTGTGGCCTTACCATTCTGTGGAAGAGAATTGGAAGGAAATTTTGGAGAAGAGGAATGAACCAAGTCCCTCAAGGTTTTTAGCAAACCTTCTACTCAGACTCGTGTTTTCACGTGAGGTCCGCATCTGGCGACTTTCGCGTTTGACTGATAAAGGACGCGAGGTCCGCGTCTGGCGACCTCCGCGTTTGACTGAGAAAGGACGCGAGGCTACGTCTGGCGACCTCCGCGTCTGACATTGGAACGCGAGGTCTGCGTCTCTTGGAGCAGTTTGAGGTTGAAGCCTTACAGGGTAGACATCTGAAAGTTGCAGTGACAATCAAAGAGCACCGCCGAGATGAACTGCTCGCAATGACACTTGAACCCATGGGATGAGAGCTTCTCAGTTCATAATTGAACATGGCCTCTTGGGGCTAAACGCGAACCTCGCGTTTCTGAAGTGAAACGCGATGATCTCATTCTGGCACAGCCTCCTGCTGAATGCGTGTCTTGCGCTTCTGAATAGAAATGCGAAGGTCATCCTTTCACTGTCAGTGACTCTCACATTTTAAAAAATGAAATGTTAAGGTCACGTCCTGGCGCGGCCATAGGCTGAACGTGGGTCGCGCGTTTCTCGCGTTTTGGTACAGCTTGAGGCTGGACGCGAACTTCACATTTTGACGCCGAAACGCGCAGCTCGTGAACGCGAGCATCGCGTTTTGTTGCAGAAATGCGGGGCTGAAAGCGAACTTCGCGTTTGGTGCCGAAACGCGGGGGTGAAAGCGAGCTCTGTTTGCTGATGGTAAACTTGACGTTTTTATCGACGATCAGCAATCCGTTTGGATCGCAGGAGTTGATGCGAACCCCCTGCAAATTGAGTTCGCTGAGCCTTGGGAGGAGTTTTGCGGCGAGATTTGCCTTCTTCATCATTGGCCTCGCGGGTCTCGTAGGAGACATTGATGCGGGCCACATATGCTGTTGCAACCACTCTTGTTTGCTAACGATGAGTGCAACGCCTTCGCCGTCCCTCGGCATTCCGATTGAGTCGCCGAGGTTGTTAAGAACCCCGGCATCCGAAACTGAAAGTGCCTTGATAAAAGGATGGAGGGGAGATTGGTCTCTATTGCCATCTTAACCGTGGGTCATGGCGCGGGTCTCTAAAAAGACGTTGGGGCTGACCATGTTATCTCCACGGGAGACTCCTGAAGCTTTGGGGGAGTTCAACTTCTCTTAGTCGAATTCGATCACAAGCGATTCGACTGTGAATCCAAGCATCTTGACGTCAGCTTGCGCCACCACTTTCTCGTTGGTTAAGAACGACAAAGTTTCCCCAGCGGAGTCGCCATCTTTTGTACACGTCGGAAAAAATACAATTGTAAAATTCTTTTAATTGAATAGAAGATTACAACGGATACTATCCGATTACAAAAGAGAGGGAATCTCAGGGTTGTTTCTCCTCTTTATTTAATGCTGGGTTCTTCATGTGGCGGTAGAGAGTGAGTCTTGTTCCCCGTTGACCGACCGAACGTCAAGTTTCTCTTGTGGATCCTCTCTTTGGATCTACTGGTGGAGTAGCACAGCTCCTATCAGTAATGGAATCTCAAAGAGATTTAAAGAACTTGAACTTAGCAATTTAACAAAAAGAGTTGAACTCTTCTCAGGCTACAGAGCTTCGAGGCCGAACTCTGCTGAGGTAGCTCTCCTCCTCTGCCCATGGCTTCTTGGATTCCTCCATCGGGACTCTCCTCCTCAGCCCTTTTAGAAGAGGTCTCCTCCCCCTGGGTCCCTTAGAGAGGTCCCCCTGGGGTCCTCTTTCCTCTCTAACTATTCATAGCTATTTATAGAGGAATTGGGGTGTAACCAACCCCTTAAATCTCTCCATAATGAGAGGGGGTGTAACCAACCCTTAAATCTCTCCATAATGGGAAGTTATTCCCTATTATGTGGAGAGAAAATGGGGTGTAACTGACTAAGTTCGTGGCTGTCAGTTATAGCAGAAATGCGGGTCTCACGCTGGACGCGGACCTCGCTTTGATGTTGAGACGCGGAGCTCACAGGGTCGCGTCTGTATTAGAACGCGGAGCTGCTCAGGCTCGCGTTTGAGTTGAAACGCGACCTTCGCGTCTGACAAAGGATGCGAGGTCCGCGTCTGGCGATCTCCGCGTTTGACTGAGAAAGGACGTGAGGTCCGCGTCTGGCGACCTCCGTGTCTGATATTAGAACGCGAGGTCCGCATCTGGCGACCTCCGCGTTTGACATTGGAACGTAAGGTCTGCGTCTGGGAAGTTCGCGTCTGGAAGGTTCGCGTCTGAGGCTGGAAGCTATCTCCGCATCTGGGAGGTTCGCGTCTGAGGCTTTGTCCATAGTAATTTTTTGATAGCCTACAGGCCCGATTGACCGCTCACTATTACGGTCGACCAGCCTGGTCGACCTACAGCCAGCCAGCCAGATAAATATGGGACTTAAAAACTTGGGTTTTTATCTTTTATAAAATCCCATAAAACCACATAAATTCCACAAAATCAGTTCATGTTATATCTTTGAAATAAAAACATGTTTGAGTAAAAATCAAAACAAGTTACAAACATTTTGAATCATTTTTGTGACTTGGAAAATTTGCCTTAAACCAAATTCTGTATTTTCCAAAACTAGAATTTTTGAAATGGAAATCCGATTTTTTCAAAACACATGTAAATATAAAAACATGATATTAAAACAACTTTAAAGCATACAGTATATGGATAGAATCCAATATATATGAAAGGTATTATATCTATATTTTTGATATTAAACCCAAAAATAAGTTTTGTCTAAATACAAAACTCCAAACACATGAATAGTGTATCAAAATAAGTTTTTCTAAGTAAATGAAGCATAGATGTATATAGATCAAATCTTATATACATTAAATCTTGTAAACTTGTTTTGATTCTATCTATCTATGAAAACCAAGATCGGTTAAACCGAAAACCAAACAATGAAACTTGAAACGTGTGTGTTGTGAACTTGAGCATATCACACTATCTAATCTTTACAATGGATCTAAACTAAATCTTAAACTAAACAAACTGAACCTTTCTTGTAGAACACCGTCTCCAAGTTGACTCAATCCAAACGTGATCCAACGAGCTTGACTCCAACCGAGTGCTAGATATGAACTTGACGCTCGAGCTCTTGCATCACCATGTGAAGACTCCAAAACACCTTTGAAGCTAATCACCTACTAATATTTTGATCAAATATCTGAAACTAAATATCACAAGATTATTAGTAAACTATAACTACATGAGTTAATTATCATCAAAACTAGAGTGGAAGGCCTCTGGGCCAACACAAAGAAAGTCTATCTATCAAACCAAATCTAATCAAGGTTTGATCGAGTACTTAGCCTCGTAGAGATCCAAGATCGCTAAAAGGCCAAAGCCATAAGCTTCGCACGAAGCTTCCCATTTAGTCCCGCCAGGGGCTGATCCAAGAACTTCGTGCTAAAAGCTTAATCCGTAACTTCGTTGGAAGGAAGAGATGGTTCAGCTCCGCTATGGGCTAAGTTTTAGCTTCACACGAGTCTTTGAAAGTAATTTCTCCTGAAACTATGAGCTAAGTCTTAGCTTCGCATGAGGCTACAAAGATAACTTTGCCCGAAGGAAAGCTTCTCATTTAGCTCCGTAGCGAGCTTTACCAGGTCATCAATTGACCGTTTTAAAATCCCACAAGGGATTAATGGGTGAACCCTATTAATTTAGTGGGATTAATGTCATTTTAAGTGGGCGGTTATACCCGCCCACTTCGTCCCACATTAAGTGGAGACAATTAAACCATGATGGCGAGGAGGAGTTCGCACGAACTTTCTAACTTCGCTAGAAGCTGTTAGCTTCGCGGCAAGGCTATTTTTAGGCTTGTGCGAAGCTAATGGACTAATTCAGTCTTGCTGAATTCAAGGGGGCAATTATACCCCATTTTGGCTATAAATAGCCCCTTGCACGACAAGGAAAGGGGCTGGAAGACATTGGCTGGAAAATCTTGGAGAGAGATTGAGAAAAGACCTAGAGCAAAAGTGACTTCTTTCCTTCATGCTTCCAATGCTTAGGCTTACTTCCAAAACCTCAGAGATTCAGTTCTCTTTCATCCAGGGTTTCAAGACGCCTTCTATCCTCGAAGATTTTCGAAACCAAACGAGAAGGAAATTCAATCGAAGAGGCAGCTTGTTCACCTGACCGATTGCATCGTCAAAGGGATTAAGTGATCGCACGCTGATCAGATTCCTACTGGCATACTTCCCCAGAAATCTCAGATGGGATCTATCTATAATTTTTCTTTTAATTACTTGTAATTTTTCCCCTCGATCATTTTGTAAGTTTCCCCTGATCAATTTCCATGAAAAACAGAAGCATCTTTTCTCTCCTATTTAAATTTAGGTTTTAAATTAATTTAATTTAAAATTTAGAGGAGGAGAAAGATAGAACAAGTTGAATCCTCAGCCCAATTAAAGATAGAGGTGGACTTCTATTTAAAACTGATTTGCTTGCACAACAAGATGAAGATAAAGGAGAGAAAAATCTGAATTTAATTCGGATGTAGAGATAACTTGATCTCCAAGTTACCTAGGAGATCAGATATTTCAAAATTCAAAGATCAACTGAAGATTCTGAGGATAGATCACCAGATGGATGGACAAGAGGAAGCCACGCACCAAAGCGCGTGGCCAGACACCCTGCTATTGCCGCGAAAACACGGCAAAAGCCGCTTTTTCGTGGCTTTCTGGTGGCGGCTGATGTGGCAGTTAAGGGACAATTTTCAAATGAGACTCTACTTTTCAAATCCTCTTATAAATACCCCTGAAGAGCAACAGATCAAAGGCATCTCAGAGATTGAGTTTAGGATTTCTGTTTGCGATTTAATTTTTCGAATTTCAATTGTATTATTTAGCTTTCAATTTGGAGAAGAAGATTTTTGAAGAAGAAGAAGGGCTTCGTAATTGGCAAGTGACTATCATAATAAAGATTCATTATTCTTTTCATCTCTCTTGTTTTTCAATTTAATTATTTTTCATGCTTTAGTTTCTTTTATTTGATTTCTTTTTGATGCAAGTTTTCTTCTTCATTATAAATCTTGAAAATAATAAAAATATGAATAACTAATTAAAACTTGTAGTTTGCTAATCTCTCAATCAACTTAAGTTTAGTTTAAAAGATGAACTGATTGGAATCTATGCTTGATAGAAACCCTACGATTAAATTGATAATTTTTGAAGATGAATAATTAGTTAAGTTGAACTAATTTAGGGTTAAATTTTTTTAATGGTTACTCTTAATTCATATTTAGATACTTTGATAGCATTATGTTAGGTTTAAAAGACTTTTCGTATGATATGCTTAAAAATTAGGATGAACTAAAGTTTAATTTTAATTAGTGTACTCTAATTAGGGTTTGCAATATTTTTAATCATCTTACTTGATTCTCAATTAACACCCTAAGGTATATTTTTATAGATTCAATATGATATTCTCCCTTCTTAGACTAATACTTGGTTGTGGTATATGATTAGTAAATTATACTCTCTTTTGCTTAATTAAAATTTTTTCTTACAATCAATATTTTTTTTTTTCAAGCTATCTGTGTAGAGAATTCGTTCTGAAAAGCATCCATCGCATCCTTCCATGTGGATCGACCCGTCTAGCCCTTGTGTAACACCCCGTTCCTGGAATACGTACTTAGATACGTACTCTAATTTTTTATCATATTTTTTTAATTTAGTTTTGTATTTATTTTTATTAATGTGATTATTTTGTATTAGATTTGGATTCGTGGACTCGGAGTCAGCCCTAGTGTGAACTGGGGGCCCGATCCTAGTGTATTGTTTGATTTGGCCTTTCTACTAGTCCAATTTGATTGATTTTAATTTTAAATATTATTTTCTAATATTTTAAATTTTTAATGATTTTCTGAAATTTTTCAGAATTTTTCTGCAAAATCTCCAAAACCGGTGTTGGTCGGCACGCTGACTGATTCACGGATTTCTAGTTTTCAAATGGAGTTGAATTTTAGAAACGGCTTCCACATTACCTCTTAAAATTTTATTTTCTAACTAAAGGCATTTTTTGAGATTTTTTAGAATTTATCGAAAATCCACCGGTTTTGGTGCCGATCGGTATCGCCGGAAGATTTTAAGATTTTTAATTTAAAATCTACATTGAATTTCTCGAATCTGATTTCACTAGGTATCTTAAAATAATATTTTCTATTTTTGAGAATTTTTTAGAGCGATTCTAAAATAGTCAATTTTTACCCTATTTTAATAATACTATTCTTTCCTTCTCTTTCTCCATTTCTTTTTCCTTTCCTACCCAAAAGTCAACCCTGACACAGCCATCCCCATCACATCACCTGCAAAGTCACATCCCCCGTCACATCAAATCCCCTTTTAAATAAACTATCCCCCTTCTTTTCAAATCAATCCCTTTTCTTTTTCTTTTTCTTTTTCTTTTTCTTCTTCTTCTTCTTTTTCTTTTTGCCTGGAGCCCGATGCCACCCCCTTCCTCCAGCGCCCCGGGGGGGTGACCGCCGCCGGCACGTCGCCGGTGGCTGGGCGCAGCCAGGGGGCCTCCTGGCCCCTTGTGCGTCGGCGGAGGAGGGGGCGACAGCCCCCTCCCTCTCTCTCTTTCCCTCTCTATTTTTCCTCTCTCTTCCTCCCTTCATCTCTATTGGCCGTGCCGGCGGCCAGGGCCGCCGCCGACGGCCACTGGCTGGAGAGGGGGCCAATTTCCCCCTTTCCCTTCTCTCTTTCAGATCTCTCTCCCCCTCTTTCTTCTCCTTTTTGTCCCTTCCTCCCCCTCTCTTTCCCCAGCCTACGCCGACCACGACGGCCGGCGCAGTGCCCTGCGCCACCCTGGCTGCAGCAAGGGGGCGGCAGAGCCAGCCCAGGCCGCCGGCCTGGGCTGGGCGAGGGCAAGGGGCTGCGCCCCCTTCTTCCTTTCTCT
Organism: Agave tequilana; assembly: GCA_038442645.1. Classification (NCBI taxonomy): domain Eukaryota; kingdom Viridiplantae; phylum Streptophyta; class Magnoliopsida; order Asparagales; family Asparagaceae; genus Agave; species Agave tequilana. Next base: position 62,661 of record JAVJIF010005394.1, read on the forward strand.
CTCTCTCTCCCCCCTCTCATCTCTCTATCCTGGTTCCTCTTTCCCTCTCTCTACTCTCTTCCTATCCTATTCTCACTCTCTCCCTCTAAAACCCCTCTCTAGATTTTCTCTCTCTAAAACCTCTGTTTCTCTCTCTAGACTTTCTCTCTCTAGATTTTCTCTCTAGAAATCTCTCTCTAGATTTTCTCTCTCTAGAAATCCCTCTTTCTCTCTAGACTTTCCCTCTCTAAAACTCTCTTTCTCTCTCTCCTTTCTTATTCTCTCAAAAATATATTTATATATAGATTATTATATTATTATATATATTTATGGGATTGTTGGCTTGATCGTGGTATTCGTAAATTTCCCAGATATTTCTCGGTATTGCGTTCTGGTATTGAGGCGAGTATAGTTTCTTTTTAACATACATCTCTTTTATCATTATGGGAGTACATTTTCTGTATTTCTATATGCTTCACTATTACTGTTATATACCTGGTCATTGCCACTGTAACTTTTACTACATGATACACCGCTGCTATATTTGACACTTGATATATGACACCGGTATTTGACATGTTATACTTGCCACCTGATATATGACACCGGTACTTATCATGCTATATTTGTCATATGATACTTGACACCGGTATTTGCCATGTAATATTTAACACATGATACCCGATACCGGTACTTGCCATGTTATATTTAACATATAATATCCGACACCGGTACTTACCATGCTATATTTGACATATGATACTTGACACCGGTACTTACCATGCTATATTTGACATATGATACTTGACACCGATATTTGCCATGCTATATTTGACACATGATACCCGACACTGGTACTTGCCATGCTATATTTGACATATGATATCTGATACCGGTACATGCCATGCTATATTTAACATATGATATCCGACACGGTACTTACCATGCTATATTTGACATATGATACTTGACACCGGTATTTGCCATGCTATATTTAACACATGATACCCGATACCGGTACTTGTCGTGCTATACTTGACACATGATATATAACACCGGTACTTGACATGTTATACTTAACACCTGACACTTGTATTACCTGGCATATGCATGATTATTATATTATTACCAGACATCTGGTGCTCCTGTATCTCCTGTACTCCTGTATTCCTGTACTCTTGTATCTCATGTATTCCTGTACTCCTGTACCTCCTGTACTCATGCTCTTATTAATAGCACAGTCATTCCGGCATCCGGCAGAGCATGCCTGGTGTCGGGATGACGAGGATGTATCCCATAATCGTGCTAGCGTCCGGCGGTTCCTGAATGAAACTAAGTGCCACACGGAGCAAAGTGCCACATCACACATGTGGTGGGGGGTACCTCTAGAACCCATTCCCCACACAGAGAAAAGTGCCACACAGAGCAAAGTGCCACGCCACACACGCGGTGGGGGCCACCTCTTGAATCTGTGGGGGCCACCTCTTGAATCTGTGGAGCTACCTCCTGTATCAACCCTCAGAGCAAAGTGCCACATGGAGCAAAGTGCCACACCACACACGTGGTGGGGGCCACCTCTGAATCTGTGGGGGCCACCTCTTGAATCTGTAGGGCTACTTTCTCCCTCCTGCCTGTACCGCCTGGTGTTAGTGTGATAAGAATCCTCAGTGCCATTAACACACACATACATATACCTGTATAATGATAACGCCTAAAGTATGTGTTATTTGGTCTCTCCCCTATTCGAATAATGGTACCCACGTATCGGAGTTCGGATGAGTTCTACTGAAAGTGCGGGCTCCAGCATGAACTGTCGGTGTTATAGGACGCCGGTGGGAAAGGGACGAGAATAACATAAGAATATAAGAAGCAGTAATAATATTAGGAACGTGTGATATTTGGTCTCTCCTTTGTTCGGGTCCTGGTACTCACATATCAGACCCGGGTAAGTTCTACAGAGTGCGAACTCTAGTATGGACTATCGGTGATGTAAGGCGCTGGTAGGGAGGCAATTAAAATATCAAACGGTACTGATTATTATTATTGGATCAATTAAGATGCAACACCTTTATATTATCCAGTTACAGTATTATGCTCTGAGTTGACACCCTGTTTTATAACACATGACCTCTGTGATACCATGATTACTCCAGACACACTCTAGTTCTGTTACCCTGAGGGCAACTCAAGTTGTATGGATTTAGATGATGGTGACATCGGATATGTGGCACATAGATAAGGGTTTTCTTGTTTGGATTATCCCTTCGACGTATCACCCCATGAATCCATAATCCGAGTTTATACAACTAGAATTGTCCATACTTATATTTATCGCGTGTTTAGTGTATTTATCACATGTTGCCATATATTTGTCGCATGATTATGTGTACCTATGCTCTCTATACCGTTTTCCATGCATGTTTTTCGATTCAGATTTACTGACATACATGCATTTACTTGATCTCGGATTTACTGTCATTTTTTTTTATATTACTTGTCATTTCCTGTACCTGCATGCCTGGACCACATCACTTGATCATGTACACGTTTGCCTGTTATGCACGCCATTTGGCTTTATCATTTTTGCTCGCTGGGGTTGCTAACAATCCTGGATTCTCATGTCCAGATCCTGAAGTCTGGACCATAGCCTTGCTGTACCTGATCAGAGTGGCGCAGCGGGAGCGTGGATTAGCAATTGCCTGTCCGGACCCTCTCTCTTCCCGCCTCCTCATGATCGGCTCGTGAGATTTTCATCTTGCCACTCGTGAGTACTTTCATGTATTTCATATTGTACAGCCTGCTTTTGTGCTTCTTAGTGATCATATATTCTTGAGATATTATATCATGCCTTGTGATAACTGTGTACTGGTGTTATTATTACTGGATTGTATATTATCACTGTGCTTCCGTACTCTGATTCTTACCTGTACTGATGCTTAACGTATATACGTAAGGGTATTTACGACCTGCGTATATATGTCGCAGTAACGTCTCTGTACCCGCGGGATCGGGGCATTATAGGGTGGTATCAGAGCCACGGCTCTCACATCTTCAGTACAACCAGTCGGCAAATTAATGATAAAAGAAATTTGCAACTGGAATGCATGAGTCGTGGTTATACAATCCAACTACAAGTACAAGTTATCTATTCCCTCTTAATCGTTCTTTCCTTGATCTTGAAATCTCTTTCATCCTTTTTCCATTTCCAGTTCCTGTCATCCTTATACCAACTTAAGATATGGATAATATGGTAGGGTAGCAACAAAACAGATGTGGTTCGCTATCATTATGTCCTGGTATTCTTTGACTCTGGTGCATCGCCTTGTCCTATATTGGATAATTTTCAGCCTCGCATTCTATTCTTGTATTTATAGATACATCACGGAAATCAGCACAGCAAGTGGGGTAGTCATCACTTATATAATCAGACAGACCTATCATTACCTGAGGAGTGTTAGTATGGAACAGTATTCCAGATTCAGGGCTTCTACCGGACAGAGTTATGGAGACAACATTTGGGACTCATTTCGGTTATTATGATTTCTTGATCGTGTTCTCAGAGCCACCAACTCCTGGTAGTTTTTATTGATTTGGTAGACTATGGACCCCGCTAGCCTCGCCAAGCGAGGGTTGTGTTCTGGTCACCCGTAGACCTAACCAGGCGTTGGCTTCGCTGCACCCTGGTGCTTAGTATTTAGCGTTGTGTTATGCGCTGGCTTCGCTGCGTGAGCTCCGCCAAGTGCGAGCCTCGCAGAGCGTTAGCTCCGTTGCACCCTAATGCTTAGCCCCTGAGATGTGTTACGCGATGGCCTCACTTAGGCTTGGTTCCGTCCGTGGCTAGTGAAAATCATAGAGGGGGTGAATAGGTGTAAGGCTAATCTAATGAACAATAATGCGGAATTAAAAACTTAATGCAACACACTTAGTGTAACCAACGAGTGTAGCCGAATTCCCGGTGAAGGGTTCTGGACTAACTCCTCTGAATTCCTCTAAATAAGAGTTGAGGTGCTATGTAAAACTCTCTTGGTTAAACACAAGTATGGGCACACACAAACAACACAAGTATGTATATGATATGACAATATGAATCAATGCACAAATGTAAGAGAGAGTTAGAGAAAGTGGATCAAACGCAAACACCAAGATATGTTTCGAGGTTCGAGTACACAGCTCTACGTCCCCGCCTTCACACAGAAGGATTTTCACTAACTCGTCCACACAGGACTTACCACACAGAGAACCTCTACTGAGAATTTGGGTAAATACAACCGGGAGTACACAACTCCTCTCTCCAAAAAATACAACCTTTACACTTAGAGGTAAGGCACAAGCCTACACAATATCAACCTCACAAATGAGGATAGACACAAAGCCACTTAAACAACAATCACCTCACACTTGAGGGATTCCAACACAATCTCCAACTCTCACTAGAGGGAGCTAAATACCACTTCCACAATCACCTCACACTTGAGGGATAACAACTCAATCACCTCTCACTAGAGGGATATCACAATCAATGGAAGGTTTACAACTTGGTGGTCTAACAACCACAAACCAATTCTTTTCTCACTAAAACAAAAATCCTATAGATAGGATAGAATGATAAGCTGAAGTGTGAGAAATAAAGAGTTTGAAAATCAAAAACTCAAAAAAAATACTTGGGAAAACTTCTAGAATTGATATAAAAATGAAGATAAAAATTAATCCCAAAGACTTTCTTTTTCTTTGAATTTTCCAACCCTTTTAAAACAAATGAAGATAGATCTTTTTGGCTCTAAAAACTCTTTTGAAAACTTGTATTAAAATACTTGAAAAGATGAAAATTTTGCTCTTAAAAATTCTTTTTAAAAAACCAACTCAAATGGGGTATTTATAACCCATTTGGAAATCTGCCCGTTGGCAGCTGAAAAGGGCCAGTTTGCCCTTCCGGTCGACCGGCCAACGGTCAAAAATTTGACCGTTGAGCCCAGCAGTCGACCGCCCGATCGACCGTGCCCAGAACCAGAGAGTAACGGTTCTCTGGCCGGTCGACCGCCCGATCGACCAAGGATGGAAACAGAGAGCAGACTCTCTATCCGGTCGACCGCCCGGTCGACTGGAGGCTTTTTCAGAGAGCAGAGCTCTCTGGCGGTCGACCGACCTCCCCAGCTAGGCTGCGTACACGCTCTGTGCACGTCGGTCGACCGGCCCGGTCGACTGCTCACTGCTACGGTCGACCGGCAGCCTGCCAGCCAGATAGATTTGGGACTAAAAATCTTAGGTTTTTATCTTTTATAAAATCCCATAAAAACACATAAATTTCACAAAATCAATTCATGTTATATCTTTGAAATATAACCATGTTTGATTAAAAATCAAATCATGTTACAAACATTTTGAATCATTTTTGTGACTTGAAAAATTTGCCTTAAACCAAATTCTGTATTTTCCAAAACTTGAATTTTTGAAATGGAAATCCGATTTTTCCAAAACACATGTAAATACAAAAACATGATATTTAAACAACTTTGAAGCATGTAGTATATGGATAGAATCTAATATACATGAAAGGTATTATATCTATGTTTTTGACATTAAATCCAAAAATAAGTTTTGTCTAAATATAAAACTCCAAACTCATGAAGTAGACTATAAATATAAGTTTTTCTAAATAGATAAAGCATATATGTTTATAGATCAAATCTAATATACATTAAACCATATAAACTTGTTTTGATTCTATCTATTCATGAAAACCAAGATCGGTTAAACCGAAAACCAAAACCAATAAATATGAAACTTAAAACAAGTGTGTGTGTTGAGAACTTGAGCATATCACACTATTTAATCTTTACAATGGATCTAAACTAAATCTTAATTAAACAAACTGAAGCCTTCTTGTAGAACGTCGTCTCTAAGTTGACTCGATCCAAACGCGATCCAACGAGCTTGACTCCAACCGAGTGCTAGATATGAACTTGACGCTCGAGCTCTTGAATCACCATGTGAAAGTTCCAAAACACTTTTGTTGAAGCTAATCACCTACTAATATCTTGGTTAAATATCTGAAACTAAATATCACAAGATTATTAGTAAACTATAACTACATGAGTTAATCATCATCAAAACTAGAATGGAAGGCCTCTGGGCCAACAACTAGTCCCTTCAGTGCTTAGCACTCTAGCCCGTTCCTCGCTAGCGTGTTTTCATGGATCTACTGGACAGGATTTTCTCGCTGTATCTGAGCTATAGCCATGATCCTTATGATCGATCCACTTGGCCAATCTTGAAGGGCCCAGATATCTTCTACATGTTTCATCTATAGTCGGGTTATCATTCAGAAGTCAGTCTTCAGAATTCTCCATGGTTATTCTATATTCTTGGCTATATCTTTCGGAGATCGCAACGCCCAGTATTCAGAAATCCTTGAATGTCGATCTCCTTTATTTATACTCAGTATTATCAGGGTTTTCTTTATCTTCAGTATTCTGGTTTATTCTCAGAGAAGTAGTATGCATGCAGCATCAGTAATTCTACTACAGATTCTTTGTCAAGGAAAGTTTCATGCCATGCGGGACTTTATATTATATTATGGTTTTCACCTCTATGGATTTTTATGAGTTTCATCAGCTTTGCTTCGTAGTATTATTGATTAACTCACCAAGTCAGCTCACTTAATATTATTCAGAATGGATCAGTCTTTTGAAGTTCTGGCAGTATGCTTTTATCAGTAGACAACAGGTCAGTATTCTTATGGCACCGTCAGAGGATACATACGGCAGAAGTACAGAAACGTCTCAGTCTTGAGTTTATCAGTAGATTGATGGAAATTACCCTCAGTTGCTAATATATTGATTGGTATAAACCCTCATCCCTATTCCTTCTGTGTTCATCTTCCCCTTAGCGAAATTTCGAGGACGAAATTTTTGTAAGGTGGATGGAATGTAACACCCCATTCCTAAAATACGTACTTAGATACATATTCTGATTTTTCTATCATATTTCTTTGATTTTGTTTTGTATTTATTTTTATTAATGTGATTATTTTGTATTGGATTTGGATTCGTGGACTCGGAGTCAGCCCTAGTCTGAATCAGGGCCCGATCCTAGTGTATTACTCGATTTGGCCTTTTTGCTAGTCCGATTTGACCGATTTCAGTTTCAAATATTATTTTCTAATATTTTATATTTTTCATAATTTTCTGAAATTTTTCAAATTTTTTCTGTAAAATCTCCAAACCGGTGTCGGTCGGCATCACAGACTGATTCCCAAATTTTTAGTTTTCAAATAGACTTGAATTTTTAAAAATAGCTTTCACATTACCTCTTAAAATCTTATTTTCTAACTAAAGGCATTTTTTTGATATTTTTTAGAATTTATCGAAAATCCACCAGTTTTGGTATTGACCGGTATTGTCGGAAGATTTCAGGATTTTTAATTTAAAATTTATATTGAATTTCTCGAATCCGATTTCACCAAGCATCTTAAAATAATATTTTCTATTTTTGAAAATTTTTTAGAGTAATTCTAAAACAGTCATTTTTTTACCCTCTTTTAATAATACTATTCTTTCCTTCTCTTTCTCCATTTCTTTTTTCCTTTCCTAACCAAAAGTCAACGTGACACAGCCATCCCCCATCACATCACCTACCAAGTCACATCCCCCCATCACATCAAATCCCCTTTTAAATAAACTATCCCCCTTTCTTTTCAAATCAATCCCTTTTTCTTTTCCTTTTTCTTTTTCTTCTTTTCTTTTTCTTCTTCTTTTTTCTTTTTCCCTGGAGCCCGACGCCACCCCCTTCCTCCGGCATCCCGGGGGGGCTGACTGCCGCCGGCGGCTGGGCGCGGCTAGGGGGCCTCCTGGCCCCCTGTGCGTAGGCAGAGGAGGGGGCGACAGCCCCCTCCCTCTCTCTATCTTGTCGCCCCCTCCCTCTCTCTCTTTCCCTCTCTATTTTTCCCTCTCTCTCTCTCTTCCTCCCTTTATCTCTATTGGCCACGCCGGCGGCCACTGGCCGGAGAGGGGGCAATTTCCCCCTCTCCTTTCTCTCTTTCAGATCTCTCTCTCCCCCTCTTTCTTCTCTTTTTTTTCCCTTCCTCCCCCTCTCTTTTGGGGTGGCCGGCGGCCACCCCAGCCTGTGCCGGCCACGGCATCCGGCGCAGTGCCCTGCGCCTCCCTGGCCGCAGCCAGGGGGCGGCAGAGCCAGCCCAGGCCGCCAGCCTGGGCGGGCGTGGGCAAGGGGGGCTGCGCCCCCTTCTTCCCTTCTCTCTCTCCTCTCATCTCTCTCTATCCCGGTTCCTCTTTCTCTCTCTACTCTCTTCCTCTCCTATTCTCACTCTCTCTAAAACACCTCTCTAGACTTTATCTCTCTAAAATCTCTCTTTCTCTCTCTAGACTTTCTTTCTCTAGATTTTCTCTCTAGAAATCCCTCTCTCTAGATTTTCTCTCTCTATAAAACTCTCTTTCTCTCTCTCCTTTCTTATTCTCTAAAAAATATATTTATATATATTATTATATTATATATATTTATTGGGATTGTTGCTTGATCGTGGTGTTCGTAAATTTCCCGGATAATACTCGGTATTGCGTTCCGGTATTGAGGCGAGTATAGTTTCTTTTTAACATACATCTATTTTATCATTATGCAAGTACATTTTCTGTATTGCTATATGCTTCACTATTACTGTTATATGCCTGGTCACTGCTACTGTAACTTTTACTACATGATACACCGCTGCTATATTTGACACTTGATATATGACACCGGTATTTGACATGTTATACTTGCCACCTGATATATGATACCGATACTTACCATGCTATATTTGTCATATCATACTTGACACCGGTATTTGCCATGCTATATTTAACACATGATACCCGATACCGGCACTTGCCATGCTATATTTAACATATTTTATCCAACACCGGTACTTACCATGCTATATTTGACATATGATACTTGACATCGGTACTTACCATGTTATATTTGACATATGATACTTGACACCGGTACTTACTATGCTATATTTGACAAATGATACTTGACACCGGTACTTACCATGCTATATTTGACATATGATACTTGACACCGGTATTTGCTATGCTATATTTGACACATGATACCCGACACCAGTACTTGCCATGCTATATTTGACATATGATATCCGATACCGGTACATGCCATGCTATATTTAACATATGATATCAGACACCGGTACTTACCATGCTATATTTGACATATGATACTTGACATCGGTATTTGCCATGCTATATTTAACACATGATATCCGATACTGGTACTTGCCATGCTATACTTGACACATGATATATAACACCGGTACTTGACACTTGACACTTGTATTACCTGACATATGCGTGATTATTATATTATTACCAGACATCTGGAGCTCCTACAGGGGCGGCTCAACCCCTAGGCGAACGAAGCGGTTGCCTAGGGCCCCAAATATAGTGGGGCCTCCAAAATAATAGTGCAAATTAGTATTTACTAAAATAAGAAATATAAAATATACAAAATTCTTTTTGTTCGTTTAATCGGGTGTGTCGGAGTGGTTATCAGGCATAACTAGAAATTAGTGGGCTTTGCCTGCGCGAGTTCGAATCCTGTCATCCACATTTTTTGATTACCCCCTCCTTCATTTTTTATATTATGAGGAAAAACATGAGTCTCTTCCACTTTCCCAACCTAATATCCTCCACTTCCCATAACTATTTAATTATAATTAGAGAGGAGTCTCTTCCACTTCCTCAGATCGTCTTTTCCAATCTCCCAAACTATTTAATAATAATTAGAGAATTTATTAAAATTAAAACTCTCTCTGTGTGCTACCGTGCTCTTCACCGCCTCGTCGGCCAGGCCCTCGACTGACGATAGGGCCTGCAACTGCTCTAAAAAAAAGAAACATCAGCAAAACTTGAATACAAAAGCTTGATTAAAATTTTGCATCTTAAAAGCTAGAAGAATTATTTTTCAATAAAATATTGATTACATAAAATATTAGTTAATATTATATTTCAAGTATATTTTAAAAAGGCCCATTTAAAACTTTCGCCTGAGGTCTCCGTAGAGATTGAGCCGCCTCTGAGCTCCTATATCTCTTGTACTCCTGTATTCCTGTACTCATGTATCTCCTATACTCCTGTACTCCTGTATCTCCTGTACTCATGCTCTTGTTAATAGCACAGTCATTCCGGCGTGTCCGGCAGAGTATGCCTGGTATCGAGATGACGAAGATGTATCACACAATCATGCTAGCGTCCAGCGGTTCCTGAATGGAACTAAGCGCCACACGGAGCAAAGTGCCACATCACACACGTGGTGGGGGCCACCTATTGAATCCGTGGGGGGCCACCTCTAGAATCCATTCTCGACACAGAGCAAACTGCCACACAGAGCAAAGTGCCACACCACACACGTGGTGGGGGCCACCTCTTGAATCTGTGGGGGCCACCTCTTGAATCTGTGGGGTTACCTCCTGTATCAACCCTCAGAGCAAAGTGCCACACCACACACGTGGTGGGGGCCACCTCTTGAATCTGTGGGGGCTACTTTCTCCCTCCTGCCTGTACTGCCTGGTGTTAGTGTGATAAGCATCCTCAGTGCCATTAACACACACACACATACCTGTACAATGATAACGCCTGCAGTATGTGTTATTTGGTCTCTCCCCTATTCGAATAATGGTACCCGCGTATTGGAGTTCGGATGAGTTCTACTGAAAGTGCGGGCTCCAGCGTGAACTGTCGTGTTGTGGGACGCCGGTGGGAAAGGGATGAGAATAACATAAGAATATAAGAAACAGTAATAATATTAGGAACGCATGATATTTGGTCTCTCCTTTGTTTGGGTCCTGGTACTCACATATCAGACCCGGTAAGTTCTACAGAGTGCGAACTCTAGTATGGACTATCGGTGATGTGAGGCGCTGGTAGGGAGGCGATTAAAATATCAAACGGTACTGATTATTATTATTGGATCAATTAAGATGCAACACCTTTATATTCTCCAGTTACAGTATTATGCTCTGAGTTGACACCCTGTTTTATAACACATGACCTCTGTGATACCATGATTACTCCAGACACACTCTAGTTCTGTTACCCTGAGGGCAATTCAAGTTGTATGGATTCAGATGATGGTGACATCGGATATGTGGTATATAGATGAGGTTTTTCCTTATTTGGATTATCCCCTCGACGTATCACCCCATGAATCCATAATCCGAGCTCATACAACTAGAATTGTCCATACTTATATTTATCGCGTGTTTAGTATATTTATCACATGTTGCCATATATTTGTCGCATGATTATGTGTACCTATGCTCTCTATACCGTTTTCCATGCATGTTTTCCGATTTAGATTTACTGACATACATGCATTTACTTGATCTCGGATTTACTATCATTTTTCTTATATTACTTGTCATTTCCTGTACCTGCATGCCTGAACCACATCACTTGATCATGTACATGTGTGCCTGTTATGCACGCCATTTGGCTTTATCAGTTGTACTCGCTGGGGTTGCTAACAACCCTGGATTCTCATGTCCAGATCCTGGAGTCTGGACCATAGCCTTGCTGTACCTGATCAGAGTGGCACAGCGGGAGCGTGGATTAGCAGTTGCCTGTCCGGACCCTCTCTCTTCCCGCCTCCTCATGATCGGCTGGCGAGATTTCATCTTGCCACTCGTGAGTACTTTACTGTATTTCATATTGTACATCCTACTTTTGTGCTTCTTAGTGATCATATATTCTTGAGATATTATATCATGCCTTGTGATAACTATGTACTGGTGTTATTATTGCTGGATTGCATATTACCACTGTGCTTCTGTACTCTAATTCTTACCTGTACTGATGCTTAGCGTATATACGTAAGGGTATTTCCGACCTACGTATATACGTCTGATAGGTAGTAAAAAGTGCATATTTTTCAATATATTTACTATCACATTTTCATATTTATTCCTATAATTCTGCACATTTACTAATATTTTATTATTTATTGTGTGCAGGCCTTGAGAAATAAAAATAAAAGAATAAAGCCTTAAAAGAAGCCCAAAAGCCCATATTCAAGCCCAATGCAAAAGTTGCAATTATCAAATGCCAAAGTTGCAATTACTAAGGGCAATAATTGCAAATACTAAAAGAAGAGGGAAGGATAGACTTCTATTCAACCCTAAATACTTGCAGGATGAGGATAAAAGCCAAAGAAAGAGAGTGCAAGGATGAAATTCGTTTTGGAAGAGATTTGGATCTAGGGTAACTTGCTTCCCAAGTTATCCCGAAATCTCAAAATAAAGAGTCAGGATACATCTTCCAGAAAGATAAACCCAGATGGACGGACCAGAGAAGGCCACGCGCGAAAGCGCGTGGCCAGCCGACACAACTTGGCCGCGGAAACAGTTGGCCAGTCTTATCTGGATTGCCGCGGAAACAGCCGACACAACTTGGCCCAAGTAGAGTCCCAGTACGATTCCTCCACGAAAACAGTTGGCCAGTCTTATCTGGATTGCCGCGGAAACGCGGCTTGGGCCGCATTTCTGCGGCCAAGTGGTGTCTGCTGGCCACGCGCTTTCGCGCGTGGCCTCCTCTGGTCTGTCCATCTGGGTTTATCCGTCTGGAAGATGTATCTCGACTCTTTGTTTTAAATTCTCGGGATAACTTACCCTAGATTCAAATCTCTTCCAAAACGAATTTCATCCTTGCACTCTCTTTCTTTGGCTTTTATCCTCATCCTGCAAGTATTTAGGGTTGAATAGAAGTCTATCCTTACCTTTTCTTTTAGTATTTGCAACTATTGCCCTTAGTAATTGCAACTTTGGTATTTGATAATTGCAACTTTTGCATTGGGCTTGAATATGGGCTTTTTGGGCTTCTTTTAAGGCTTTATTCTTTTATTTTTATTTCTCAAGGCCTGCACACAATAAATAATAAAATATTAGTTAATTGTGCATAATTGTGTGAACAATATGAAAATGTGATGGTAAATGTGATGACAATTATGCATTTTTCACTACCTATCAACGTCACAGTAACGTCTCCGTACCCGTGGGATCGGGGCGTTACACCTTGCTACGTGGTTAAATTGAGGAGACTAAGAACTTTCTGACTTAAACTTTTTCTTTATTTTTAATTAAATTTCTCTTCTTCAATCAGTTTGCAAAGTAGCAGTCTGCTCAGCCGACTCGAGTTGGCTTAGTCGGCTCGGGTCAACTCAGTCTACTCCATCGGCTCGGCCGACTCAAGTCGGCGTCAGTCGGCTTGAGTCAGCTCGGGTCACCTAAAATAATTCGGATCGGGTCGATACAGCTAGCGGGTCAGGTTTAATGTGAACCCGAACTAAAACATTGATGCAACAATGAGTGCAGAATACAAAGATGACGGCAGCGAGTACAGAAAGAAGATAACGACAACGATTACAGACGAGTACCGTTGGCTCTGCTTTCATCTCCAGGACCTTTGTGAGATTGAATCTAGAGGAAACCATGGCGCCGAAGACGAGGAAGACGATGAAGATGAAGACTTTGATGATGAAGAGGAAGGTGATGGCAACTAAAGCGATGAAGATGAAGACGACATGGTAAGGACAAGGAGAAAGATGAAGACGATGGAGACAGACGATGACGATGAAGACGACGTCTTCAACGACGCGATAGGCGATGAAGATGACGACGATGGTGCAGCGAGTGGCTGGAGAGGAGGCGATTGTGGCCGCGACGGATAGCTGAAGGAGTAGAATTAGGATTAGCGTTTGGGTTGGGGGGTCGAGGTGGAGAAGATGAACATTGATTTTTTTTTTTTTTGATTTTTTATTGGGATTAAGGTTTTGAGATTTATGGAGAATTTTTGAGTGGATGTAATACCATGTTAAAGGTTTATCAGAGATTGGGAGAGAAAGAGATGAGTGTTAGGACTCATACTCTAATCTATTTATAATAACAATACATGATACATCTAGTCTCACAGGCGATGTGTGACTAAATCAATACAAAACTAACACATAGTCCCTCTCAACAATATCCACATGCTCTGATACTAAATGTTAAAATCAAATTTTGATGTTGATAATAAAACTTGAATCAACTGCTTAATAGTATGTTATACATATTAATCATTTGGACATAAGTAAAAATTTATACCTTCATCTATATTAACCATTTGAACACGATAATCCCTTAACAGTTGAAGTTAGATGAGAAAAATATCCAAACACTTTATCTCTTCGTGACTTCTTCTTGTTTATTCCATATCTTTAGTCTTCTCTTGATTGAGGGAAACAAAAATGATAACTATATATGAAAAAATATATTGTGCTTTAAATTAATATTAAAAAACTATCTTTTAATTATTTATATGATTACTAATTTATTGCATTTCACCTTTATGTCCAATAAAATAGAGGAATTATATGGGAAAATATCTAACATAAGTCACATGGCAACCACATGTCCCCTTTCTTGTGGGTGTGACCTTCGGGTTTGCTTGGGGAGGAAGGATGAGAGTGTGAGAGTGGAGAAAGTGAGTCAAGAGGACTCTCCTTTTATAATCCCCCCACTGTTATAACTGGCAAGACATCGCACGTTCAAACTGTTCTCTCTCCGAATCCCTTTCATCAAATTGGCAAAAATTTCTGTTTCTGGAAACTCTCTCTTTTCTGCCTCCTTCCCTTCTGTTGCAAATGTTTCCCTTCATCCTCCCCCTCCTCCGGAGCACCACAAACCCATCTCTCTCTCCTCTCTCTCCCCCTCTCTCACTTATTTATTCGGCCCTCAAGTTCATCTACTGTTGTGTCAATCTCTTCTCTTTTTCAGTGCCGCAGAGAGAGAGAGAGATGGGGAGGGGGAGGATAGAGATAAAGAAGATAGAGAACTCAACAAACAGGCAAGTGACCTACTCCAAGAGGAAGCTGGGGATCATGAAGAAGGCCATGGAACTCACTGTTCTCTGCGACGCCGAGGTCTCGATCATCATGTTCTCCAGCACTGGCAAGCTCGCAGACTACTGCAGCCCTTCGACCAAGTACCCATCTCTCTGTCTTCTCTCTTTTCTTGGCATTTTTGTTGTATTGGATGCAATTGTTTACACAATCAAGAAATGTTGATGGCAGCACCAAGCGGGTCATGGACCGGTACCAGCAAGCCACCGGCATCGACCTGTGGAGTGATCAATACGCGGCAATTACTAAACAAGTGTCTAGTTTTCTTATGCTCAATTCGAATCTGACATGGTCTTTTCAATAAATTTGTGGGTTTTGATTTGTGCAGAAAATGCAGAACACACTGAGGAATCTCGAGGAAATTAACCGTAACCTCCGCAAGGAAATCAGGTGAATCGAAGTACAAGTGGTGGTGTTTTTTTCTTCTTCTTGTTACTTTGATTAATTTTGTGACTTTTTGCAGGCAGAGGATGGGGGAAGATCTGGATGAGTTAAACATTAAGGAACTGCGCGGTCTTGAGCAAAGTTTGGATGAGACATTGATGAATGTTCGTCAGAGGAAAGTAAGTTGCTTATTAGCTTCTTCTTCTTCCCATGATTGTCTTCTTTATTGGCTTGCCTGCAATTGCAATGGCTTCTGTCTCTGCGTTCATTTATTCTATAATCTAAATGTAATGGAGTGTTGTTATTGGGAGGCTTTTAATTGTCAACCGAAAGTGCTTAATCAAATTTGGCACTTTTCAAAGCTGTCCTAATCTCTGCTGGAATTATGTTTGGTTGCAAACTACATACAAACAAATGTGTTACAGATTCACCTACTTAAATGTTTAATAGTGAACTATTTTGTAATCTCAAGTTGTTAGCTCTGCAACTTAAGGGTTGTTTTTTAGAGAAAGAAGCTGTTGCCTCTAATTTATTTGTGTGTAGCTAAATGAGATCAGGTAATTAAGTTTGTATCCAAGATTTCCTCCCAAAATTTATATTCCTTTTGCCAATTTTTACACAACTAACAAGTTGTAGCTAGGCCCTTGTTGACACATATTGTAACTGGGGGCTTAAATATCCATAGGCTTTGTCATTTCCTATGCTGATGTGTTTCTTATTTTAATTTATTCCCATGCTAATGGTCTTTTCGACGCCCTAAATTTTATTTCTTGCCGAGTGCTCTCCACACCCTTAATTAAGGCTTTAGTTGGTAGCTCATGAGAAAAATATGACCACCAAAATACTAGGAATATCTATTAGCTTTGAATTTGTTCAAAAACAGGGTTGCCTCTTCATTTGCACCGGGTTTCCACCCTCGCCTAAACAGCCAAAGTGGTGGCCTGCCTCTTCCTTAGGAAGAGGTTATGGCAAGGGTTGGACTGAGAAAGGGGCAATCTTCCCCGGTAAATATATTTTTCTTTAAAGAGAATTTAATCATGAAACTATGCATGAGATTTTTTTTTATATATTTATGAATATGTGTTCCTTAAATAATTAAAAATCGTTTTAATTCATGATTTTGTTCCAGCAGGGTGCTCAACCTAGTTGATAAATTGGGTCCTTAAGGTCATTAGGAGCAGCTCACTGATTAAGTGATAAACATATTAAGACTTATGTCTTTCCTCTATGCATGCTCATAGTATGTTATATGGCACAGAATGTTGGACTATAAAGAGACATCATGCCCAAAAGATGAGTGTAGCGGAGATGCGCATGCTTCGTTGGATGTGTGACAACACACGGAGAGATAAGGTGAGAAATGAGGATATTCGTATTAAGATAGGTGTAACCTTTATAGAAGAAAAGATGAGAGAAAATCGCCTACGATGGTTTGGTCATGTGCGACGTAGACCTACAGATGCGCTAGTCCGACGAGTAGAGCGTGTCAATTTAGGGCAAGTTAAAAGAGCACAGGGGAGACCGAAGAAAACATGGATGTAGGTAATATGACAAGATATAGAGGCTAAAGGTCTTAGTGAAGGCATATTGCTCGGTAGGAATGAGTGGAGAAAGCTGATCCATGTGCCCGATTTGGTGTAATTCTCTTTTGGTTCATGTAGCCTACCCAAATACTTGGGACAAATGGCATAGTTGTTGTTGTTGTCGTCGTCTTTCCTCTATGCAGAGCCCTGGATGAGCTGGAAGTTTACCATAAGATAAAAGCAATGGAACAGATGAGCCTCCATTAAATGTGAATGTAAGACAGTGCCAAGAGATATTAGACACATAGATGTCATTATACTCTGTTTATCATACTTATATGCATAGCCTGATGTATGTGTTCTCAAAAGTGATTTTCAACTTTAGAAAGTTGTTGGGGATGCAGCATTACCTTTATCTCTTGCCATTGTATCTCACAGTTATAAAAAATGAAAAGTGAAAATAGTGGGAATCGTGTTTGCTAAAGCTAAAAAGTGTGTGCAGTCATAAAATTCTTACTTCGAAGTTGCAAGCAGAATTAGTGACAGATTAGCGTAAGAATGTGTTGGAAATTGATTGGTGAAAGGCTGGTGAGAATGGTAGTGTTGTTTTATTTCTACAGAGTCCGGTAAATCCGAGAAGGGATTTGCTTCAACCCAAATAGTAAGTAAAAGAGAATGAGAATTGGGAGTTGAACTTGTTGGTAAACATAAAGTAGGTTTAGAAATTAATTTGGATTTGTATAAGAGTGGGGATAATTGATTGTGGTTTTTGCTATTCGGCAAACACATACATCAATTGGCGAGTGTCATTTAGTGACATGGAATGCAAGATTAGTTCACATTGGGGAAAATAGAATTGCAAGAATTGTTAGAATTGGACTATAGAGTTTTCTCAGCTAGGTTGTTTTACCCAAGTGTGAAAATTCTGTTGTTTGGACAAATGGAACCATTTGGAAAATCCAAAGAGCATCTAATCTGTTGCACTGTGATATATGTTGACCAGTATGCGTGAATGCAGAAAATAGCATTCCATTTATGGACTTTTATAGTGACAAGAAGTCATTGTTTGACATTATATGATCAATATGGAGTGAGAAAACCTGGCAATCTTTTTTAGGGAGGCATTGATCGCTGTTGTCTATATTCTCAATCTAGTGCCGTCAAAGTCAGTTTCATTAACCCCTAAAACAGTACGAATGGTTGAACGACTAATTAGAGGCATTTGCAATTTTGGAGTTCAAAAGTACTTTGCAGATGTGCGGAACTTATCTTCCGTTACTAAAAATATCCGTGAATGAACAAATGGATACAACTGAGGCGTGATTTAAGTCCATAAATTTTTGCATTTTTTTCATTTACTTTTCTCTTTCTCTTTCTTAGTAACCAAACTATGAAAATAGATTTCTTTTTTTTCTTTTTACTTTTCTTTCCTTTTTCCTTTTCCTCTCTTTTCTCTCATTTTTTTCTTAACCAAAGCCGGTGTTTTAACAGCGACAACCCTGGCCCTGGGACTCTAGCACTAGAATACCTTACAAACCTTTCTTTAACGAATGCTAATACACTAGCTATTTTGATATGTGTCTTGATGGCTATGGATGATTCGGCCTTAAGAAGGTGAGCGTAATTATTTTAGTACTAGTGGCAAAGAGCCTAGGATTGGAGAAGTTGTCAGACACATCCTTATCTATATTTATGGGCTTAATTTATTTTACCATCTAGGTAAAATAAATGTGAATATAATAATAAGCTTCTGATCAGGGTAAGAACTCCTTAACGAGAGAGATTAGGGTATCTATATGTAAGTATGTATACTGATTACTCAACTTATTAGGTATTTCAAGCATATTTTTATATTTTATTTTTCTTATAGAGTTCAATGTCTCTTTTAAAGAACAGGAATACTAATTGTATTAGAAGAAGTTTTCTTATCATGTAATTGTAATGTCTATATATTATCGCGCCATTGCCTTCATCAATATTATACACGATTTAGTTTCTTCAATTGATTTAACATAGTATTAGAGCCTATCAAAAATTTCTTTGATGATCATCATTCTTACAGCTTTCTCGAGCTTGCATTGGACTATGGGCAAATAACACATTCCTAGCAGCGGACCACTCTTCGTCTTGCATACCATTGTCAAAGTCTCCTCCATTCTGTCACACTCATCATTACATCAAGTCACCTGCATTGAGTTGCCATGTCAACCCAGGTCACATTTATCACATACTACGTGTGACAAGTGATTAGGGATTTGATTCTGCATCAGTTCATTTGTCCCGTACTGCATGTGACAGGGATTAGGCATCTAAATTTTCACCAGCTTCTATTTTGTTTGAGGATCTCTCAAAACCTTTATTTCTACTAATTTGAGAATCTCTCGATATCTCCTCTTCTATTGATTTGCTGTCAAAACTTCCTTTTCTACTAAGTTTAAGATCTCTTATAATCTTCCTATTCTTGTTAATGTCGAAAAGGGCTTATCTACTAGTCATCTTGTCATCTCTAACTTGGTTTTTGATTCTTTTTTCTTGGACATTCCTTCTCCGGCTCTAGTCGTATCATAGATACTACAACGTTTTTTTCTACTGACGAAATGCACATTCATTCAATGTCTATCTAGCTTCAGACGAGAGATTCTTAGGTTTTTAAGCTTGGCTTGTGTATATTAAAAGAGACTCATGTGCTTAAAGGTCGCCTTGTTACAAGCAAAAGAAACCCAGGTTGACTTTCAACAAGTGCTCCATCTTGATCGAAGTCCATTTCTCTAGCAAATGCTTCGTCCTTTGTTCTAAATCCAACATCTCTTTTTAGATGTTGCTTTTATCATTCGAAATCTCCTCCTAAACTCTCAATGTTTCATCCACTATGAGTTGGGTTTGCAATGGTGTTCAAGATACAGGTTTTGTTCATCAGTTTTCAAAGAGTGCCATGTAGGATCGAAATCAATTTTCAAACTTTTTAGTAGATATTTTATTAGTGTCATTTTTTCTCTTCTACTTATCATCAAACTCATAATGTTTAATCCATAGTGAGTTTGTTATGGGATATTAGAGAATAGATTAGAATTAAGATTATAATACTAATAGTATTAGGACTAGGAGTTTTCATATTATTGAGTTATAATGCCTATATATTCGCGGGCATATACAATTCTGTTTCTTCAACTGATTTTACGATCTCCATGCTTGTCTCTTTAGAAATTTAAGCATGAGAACTCTCCAGATGCTGTTATATCTCTGTAGTGGCATGATGGTTAGCAATTATTAATGAGTTTATGAAGGATTGGATGTGGCATATGCTGGCACAATTAGAGTGTGTGCAAGTGGGGAAGTTGGCAAATGGGTCCAACCTGACCTTTTAGGTCTTGTGATGTGGGATCAAAAGCTAAAAATTTGGATTGAGGATATGAACATGGATCACAACCCGGTTCTAAGCTTCACTACATGTTGATTCAATTAGTTAGATTAAACTAATATCAAAAATAATCTTTACTAAATCTTCATTGCTTTATTCATTTAGTTGGGTCCTTTAGATAAGCTTCACTTGATTACAAGTTTCAACCAACTTCCGATGTGAGACTAAAGAAAAGAACAAAAATAAATACAATACTGAAAATAAACATGACCTATTAGACTCAATCTCAACTCTATATACTGACTCAAACGAAACCAAACACAACTACTGACATGTGGACTAAATAGTTGTCCAATAAAATCAAAATAAACAATATCAAACACATTCCAAAGCTAAAACCAAAGTTTGATCGATGCAATGCAGTGGCGGCGACGCTGGAAGGTGCGAAGAGAAGTAGGTAAGATGTCCTGTTCAACTCTCCCGGGGTAGGAAGAACTCGACCCGGTCGAGTAAGGTCCTGATGGCTCTCGTAGTAATCCAATAGATCCAGAGCCAATCGCTACAGGTTCTCTCGAGTAATCCATGCATCATCAGATTCAGGACGATTGTTCAACACACTAAATACCGTCTGCAGCCACCATCTCGAGTGGAGATGATTTGGTTATCCTGAATGTTATCAATATGTTCTGCTGAAATGGGACATGTGTAGTAGATAGTGGTGACAAATGGGGTCCCTCAAAGAAAGACTGGTGGGTAAACTCATCGAGATCCACAAGTGGATTATTCGGGTTAAAAGAGGACCTCTATAAGATACTAAGTCTGAAATATTAAATGTCGAATTAATCCCGAAATCTGAAGGTAAATCAATTATATAGGCTTTTGGATTAACTTTCTTAAAAATTTTATACGGACCTGTACACGAGCATGCAATTTCTTAATCATTCGCTCTGGTTAAATCCAGATCATTACGGAATCACCCTCATTAAATTCAAGATATATGCGGTGCAAATCAACATGAAAATTATAATGTGCATTACTTTCTTGAATTTTCTTATTGATCTCTTTATGCAAATCATGAACATGCGATGTGAATGCAGATGTAGACTCAGCTATCCTAAGATGATGCGTCATAGGGATAAGATCTATAGGGTTCTAGGTTTGTAACCATGCACAACTTCAAATTGACTCATACCTATTAACCTATTCACCGAATTATTATATGAAAACTCTTTAGCAGGTAAAATAAGACCCTAATTTTTCAAATTCGTGCCAAATTAACGTAAAAGGTTTTCTAAACTTTCTTTGTCAAGAGATTTCAGACTGATCAAATTTAATGCTTTCTTACTACTTGATGCATCAGGCCATTTAGTGTCAGGCGAAGGGACATGTCGCGTTGGGGCTAGTTTGACTTTCTTTTCATCATGGACAAACAAATAGACGTTCGAACGCCCATAAGTAGTGACACCTAGGCATACAACCATGGTCTATCCAAGATGATATGGCGAACATCCACGATGACTACATCACATCAAATTTTGTCCGAATAAGTGACAAATTGGATCGAGACTAGACATCTTTTTTTAACATCAATGGACACAAAGTCACCCAGAACACTTTGTTTGGTTAAGGATGGAGAACAACCTTCAGCTCAATTTGTCACCGTGCTCTAGGCGATGTCGTTGATACAACTCTCACTATCATTATGACCTGATAATTTTTGTCACTTATTTTAGTGAGTTTGAAATATTGTGTATTGATGCCAGTCATTATTTTCTTTGGGTTAAGCTAAAGCGCACCTTACTACACTGAGCTGGCGGGTGATCCTGTCAACATCATCAATCGAAGGTGGCATATGCTCGAAAGATATCCTAATGTGGTAGCTTGATCAATAACAAGCTCATCTTCCAAAACATCTCTTTTAGCGTCATGGACAATCTCATCTCAGTCATCATGGTCATTGTCCGACTGAGTCTCAGTAATTAAAGTTTTTGTCTTACTCGGACATTGTGCAACAATGTGACCAAACTCTTGGCACATAAAACATCGATTCTGTTGAACCGATCTAGATGAGTCACTGTAAACTTTTTTATCTTTATCACTATGCATCTGATAGGGTTACTAGATTCAATACGGGATTAAAACTGGGACTGACTAGGCTGGGACTTAACAATGGTGGCCTTTATACATATAGTCTGTGCGTATAGTGAAAGAAAAATCTTGGAAACAATCTGGATCTTGGACAAGCTGTTAAGTCTGTTTTAGAGTAGAGATATATACAAATAACTTACACCTAAGGTCTTCTCTAAGTCCTGAGCGAAATCTAGACTATGATGTCAGACTTATTCTCGCCACACCTAACCATAAATTCATTAAACTTGGTGATGTACTCCGTCACTGGTTGATTGTCTTGCGTCAAACACTGTCAATGATCAAGTAAGCATTGTTTGTACGACACAGGCAAATATTTCTATTAGCGTTTCAATTTCATCTCATCCCAAGTCTGAATAGGCTATTGTTTCCTGAGAGTATTCAACTTCTCTACATTAGCTCAATATTGCCTAGCCTAACTAACCAATTTCATTTTGTCAAATCAGATTTGCCTCTCATTAGACATATTATACCAGTCGAAATAACTATCCATGTCTGATTTTTAATCGAGAAAAAGTTGAGGATCAAACTGATCATCAAAAGTGGGTGCTTCTAGTTCAATGTTCCATAAGTTCATTCCATTGATCAGGTTGAACATTAAATCTAGGTGCCCGATTTTCAGATCAAGGTTTATTCTCGCTAGCATTATCGGTAGTCCACTCTCTAGTCGGTCTAAATGTTCCCTATGCTTCTCAACTCTTGCTCGATATTGTCAAATCGGGGGGATAAGTATTCTAAGAGTTTTGCAATGTTAGAAATGTTGGGATTCATCTCAGATTTTGGGTCTCAAATGTGATATTGTGTTCCACTACGAGTGTGCATGCAATAGGGGGTTCTTAAATGCAAAATCTAGATGCCATGGTATAGTCCTGTAAAATTTTGCTTTAAATGATGTTTTTCAGTGAACAAGTGATGTAAATTAAAAACGAAATTAGGCCTAAATGCAACATTATAAGAATGAAAATTAATCCTAGCACCTAAGTAAGCTCTGACATGAGATACACATGATAAATTAAAAATCAACAATTATTTCAATTATGAACTCCCACTAGATTATCTCACAACTTGTCAGATACTTAGATATCAAGAATTTAATTTAGATGATCAAATAATAGAAACCATGTAAGTAATTGTAGGAAATAGTTCTGTTTTATTATTGCATCAAGAGAATTAATCAAGTGCCTTGATTCAGAAAATAGTTCTATTTTAATAATCAGATTAGAGCAAAGAAAGGTTAACAGATTCACACACTCTCAAATTTAGAGGAATATCCACTATGTTGATAGCATCAAGGATGAACCAATTTAGGAGCAATCGAGATAATTTCTAATACAATTGGAAAAGAAATAGAATCGATAAAACTAGAATTTCCTCGAAGAAACACCTGCTACTGATAGCTGAAAGTCACCCATGAAAGTCCTGAATAGCAGTTGTATGGTCTAAAAGAGTATTGCCAAAAATGGCTCAAATCGAGCTTGAAACGGCTTTTGAATCAACTCGGCTGAGTCACATTGAGTCAATGCTGAGTCAGAGCAGAGTCACTATTGAGTCAACTTAGTCAGCTCGGGTCAACTCGGATCGGCTCGGGTCGAGCCATGACGTCATTTTTTTTGCGACGGCTCAGATCATCCTAGTCTTCAGTCGGCTAAAGGTCGGCTCGAGACCTCAAAAACGGCTTGGGACTGAGCCGTTTAACTCCTTGGTCGATTCCGGTGAGGTCAGTCGATGTTGGCGAGATCGTTGGTGCTGTCGTGATTGCAGGTCGATGGAGAGGTGATGTAGACGATCGGTGGTGCTGAGGCAGCCGTGAAGGAGGTGATATGTGTCGGATGTGGAGGCGTCGGAGGTTGGATCTGCGTCAGATGTGGCAGCATTTGGATCTAGATCTGCATCGGATGTGGCAATGGTGGATCAACAAATGGTGAAGACAAGATCTGGTAGTGACGAGAACTGTCTGCGGTGGAAACGAAGGAGGTGGTGGAGGTCTGCTGAAGTATGGTGACGCCGGTGGACGGCGGCGAGGTTGGCATAGAGAAGAGGAGGCTGGGAGGGTGACGACCACGACGACACTGGAAGGGAGTGGCAGCGGCGGGAGTTAGGATTAAGGTTTTGGTGGGGTTCGGGCTGGGAAGAGAGGTAGGAGACGAACAGTAAAATCAAATCTTTTTCAAAGTAAGCTAGGATTTTGGAAAGGGAGAGACCTATAGTTTTGGGAATTTTTTTAATAAAAAAGTAGAAATTAGCTCTTATATCAAAATTGATGTAGGATCAAAGGCTTAAAATTTGGATTGAGGATATGAAT
Source organism: Agave tequilana (assembly GCA_038442645.1). NCBI lineage: Eukaryota > Viridiplantae > Streptophyta > Magnoliopsida > Asparagales > Asparagaceae > Agave > Agave tequilana. Next base: position 87,301 of record JAVJIF010005394.1, read on the forward strand.
ACGGATCGCAACTCGGTTCTAGGCTTCACCACATGTTAATTCAATTAGTTAGATTAAATCAATATCAAAACATAATTTTTTTTTACTAAATCTTCGTTGCTTTATTCATTAAGTTGGGCTCTTTAAATAGGCTTCACTTGACTTTAAGTTTCAACCCACTTCTGATGTGAGATTAAACGAAAAGCAACAAAAATAAATACAATGTTGTAGACTCAATCTCAACCCTAAATACTGACTCAAACAAAGTCCACACGGACTCAAACGAAAATCAAACACAACTACGACACGTGGACTAAACAGTTGTCCAGTAAAATCAAAATAAACAATGTCAAACACATCTCAAAGTTAAAACCAAAGATGGATCGATGCAATACGGCAGCAGCGACGCTAATAGGTGCGAAGAGAATTCGGTATGATGCCCCCATCATCTTGTTTCTGGCACCCAAATTCGCCCCAAGTGGGGGCTGACCTCATAAGTAAGAGATTAGGGTAGTTAGAGTTGGAGGGGTAAGCCTCCTCTGAAAATATGTATCTTTAGAGAGATTCATGTGTGCAATTAGAGAAGAAAAGTTTGTGACTCCATAGACTCGTCCAAAAGAATTCTCCCATCTCTTTCCCTGTTCTTTTCTTATATTTTAGTAAAGTTATCATGTCAGAATTAGTGATCACTGATTGTCTTCATAGCTGCTGATTTAAACAACTGAGATCGTGATGATGGACACAAGGAGAAAAGGGAAATCTAGGAATGTTACAAGATCAATATACCATTCTTCTGCAACATCTCTTTGGGAATTAACTTTGAGGTACTCGGATTTAAGCCTAGATTCAATCTTATGCATAAATAGGATGTCCATGATTGATACTGTGTCCGAGTGCATCCCTGCAATACTGGCTGCCTTGATGAGTCATTTCCATCTACAGTTTTCTAGAGCCAATAACTTTTAAACAGTCCAATGTGAATCCATATTGAGCACATTCTGATTTAGTGTATGAGGTCCGTCTTGCTAACATGTTTAATTAGAGACTTCACTTGCTTCACTTGTTAGGTTGCACCTGTCTGTATGTATGCCCATGTTTATTAAGGTCTAAAAACCATTAGTCCAAAAACATTAGAAATTAATTATTGATAATCAAACATGAATCTCACATCTTATTAGGTCTATGCACTAGTTTAAACTACTTGCTGGGTTTAACTAGTTTAGAGTATCACAGAGCATGTAGTTTGGTGTTTTATGATGAATATATTTCTAAATTGTTTAATATCTATCAAATTATTATAACACTAATTTTTGAACAATTTGGGGCTAAATATTCTTGTTGCAAACTCCAAGATGTACAAATGAGGAAACCCACGTTTTTATGGTAAAACTAATGTTTTTTATATGCATATGGTTATGGTAAATTTATTGCAAAAGTATTTTAAATCATTCAAGTTCTTGGATTTCTTGTGTTGGCCATATGAACCAAGTATCCACAATGTTTTGTCTTTTCTCTCTGGTTTTTTTAAAGGAAAAAGGCCACAGCCTTTCATTTATGGTTAAGTATCGATAATATTTTTCATACGAAGAGGAGAAAACAGCTCATTCGGCTCCAGATCCCGATTAACACCTTAGAGAGGCCAGTGGGAGCTACACTTTGGTGCTGCTTTGTGTGCCATGGTTCAAAGTCTCGATCTCGGCCGCCGACTCGGCCGGCACCGAGACGGATCGGTCTCGGCGACTCGGATCGGACTCGGACGATACGCGCAAAACGCTACATAGAACGCCAAAAAAATTATGAAAAAATCATGACAAATCATAAAAAAATGTAAACATCCAAATTCATGCATCACCTATTCAAAACATATCACCTAACACTCAAAACATAACGTGAAAGCATAAATACAAGCATCGTCGGTAGAAAAATATCAAAATACATGCATAATATAGTAAATTGCACAAAATAATTCATAAGTACCTCTGCTAATATAGTCATTTCTACATTGAATTACGAGGAGGCTCCAAATCATCATTATCATCTGGCCTGCGATAAGTATAGAAACCAGACATATAGTTTCCATAAGGATAATAATATGTTTGTGGGTGAGATCCTATAGGCTGAGATGATTAGCCAGAGGATCCACTATCAGAGTAATATGGCGGTAGGGGTTGTGCAATATCAGCTCCATGATGATAATACCCAAAATCTCGATATTCAGTGCTGCTAGTAGAGTATTCACCAGTGCTAGAATAATCAGTGCCAGAATATTGGCCAGATGTCAAACCCAAGCCCTGTAAATGACCTTCAAGACTATGATGACCATGTGAGTAGTTATCATGTCCACTCGAATAATCATCGCTAGAACTGAATTCGACCAACCGATCCAAATGCCTATGCTGTTGTGAAATCCCCGCCCGGCCTCCATGATCTGTATCTTGTGTGGCATAATATTCTGAATCCCATGTTAAAGCATCATCTCGTTGGCTTTCACCAACACCATGAGTCTCTTTAACATTACCACCATCATCACCATCACCGCCGCCATCACCCTCACCACCATCACCGCTGTCATCATCACCGCCATTACCATCATCACCGCCACTTTCGTCAGTATGACGAATACCTTCATCTAACCAACCTAAGTCATCTGGTGGTAACATCGCCTGTTCTCCCTCATGAATCCACTCATCCAAAATATCATCATCATTGAAAATATTGTTCAGATCAATTGGGTTGTAATAATCATCAGTGTCGCTTTTGCATATCAAGTTTCTTACTTGCAACCGCATATTGTAATGCACAAATACTAGTTTATGTAACTTTTTCATTGCCAACCGGTTGCGCAATTTTGTATGAATTAGCGACCACGTGCTCCAATTTCTTTCACAACCCGATGAAGAACATGTTTGGCTTAATATTTTGATGGCAATTTTCTGCAGATTGGGAGCTTCTTCGCCATAATTAATCCACCAATCAGCTGGAAGAGATCGTTGCACTGCTCTTCTAGTTAGTGAGCTTCCAAATTCTCCAACTCCATCCACAAATAATTTTATCTGTGAGAATATACATCACAAGTGTTAATATTTGCATAACATTATATCGATGAAATAAATAAATTATTATTACCTCATTAATAGCTCTTGCTTGTTTATTCAAATCTGGCTCCAATCTTTTAATGACCTCCTTTAATCCATATCTCACTTCTGGATGTGTAGAAAAGTTTTTTGAATATTGGAGTGCTGGATTTAAAAAATATGCTCCAATAATGTAAGCACACGATTGTTATGATATGACAGTTTTAATTTCTAGTCAACAAATATGATTTCTAGGCAAATGAATTACCAACAGCATGCAAGTGTCTATGCAATTGTCCCTCCCATCTTCTACAGTGATATCCCAGTACTTCTTCCAGTTCTTATTTGAGGCCTTTATAGCCAATTTTGCTCTATCCATAGCTTCATATATAATAGATAGTGTAGGTTTCTTATCCTGGTCCACTATCTTCAAGACTCTAACAAGAGGATCCATAATGTTTTGGACCTCTCTTGCCTTCTTCCAAAACCGGTCAGTCAGAATGAGATTAGAAACCTTATCTCGCACACTTCTTCTACTCCTTTCCTTGTTGAATTCACGCCATTCGGTAGTCGTGCACATTCTTTTCAAATCTTGCTCATAGCGAATAAGGCTTTCAATAGAAATAAACTCGGTATCAAACCGTGTTATACCTGGTCTCAACAAATCTCTATCTTTGGTATATAACTTCATTAAATTCACCACTTTGAGGCTATTGTAAATGAATGATGTGATCATCTTAGCATCATCCAATGTCTCCTTGACTGATTTCAAAGAGCCAATATTTTCAAGTATCAAATCAATGCAATGTGCTGCATAGGGAGACCAAAACAAATGTTTTATCTTCTCCATCAACATGTGACCAGCTGCTTTGAAACTCGCCTTATTATCTGTTACAACCTGCACGATATTTTCTTCGCCAACTTCATCAACAACTTTATCCATTAGCGAGAATATATACTCAGCAGTCTTCGAGATATTAGTGATATCAACAGAAGTATGGTAGATCATGCTTCTATCACAATAAATCATGAAATTAACAATAGGTTTTCTATTATGAGAACTCCATCCATCACACATGATCGTGCAACCATACTGCGGCCATTTTATTTTTATTGAAGCAATATATACTCCAATTTCTTTCACTTCCTCCTCTAAATATAGATTGCCAATCTGGTACCCTGTAGGGCCTTTTACACCTGGGCCTACCTCCGCAATAGTATTAATCATGGCTTGGTAGTAAGGACCACTATCAGCTGCATTGAATGGTATTGCATTGTAGTGAAAGAACTTCGCCACGGATTTTCCAACCTTTTTCATATTCTCAGTTGAGAACATGCTTTTGATTGATTTCTGTTTTGTTGGGAACATGTAAGGATCAATACCATGAGCTAGAATTTCAGCTTCTCTCATAGTCATACTCCGACGCAATCCACAGTTACTCTCTGATCCTGAAGGCTGTGAACTACTGCCACCAATATCAACTCCTTCCGCCGATCTTCAAGCCATTTCACGACTTTCTTTCATGGCTTGTTTTTGTTATCTTCTTTCAACTCCTAAACCACCAACTTCTTTAATTTCATTATCAGAATCTTCTTCGGTCACATCATAGAAATCTTCCTCACTTAAAGATCTCATAAGTCGCTCTTTTTTAGATTTTATGGCCGCTCTTTCTTTGCTACCTTCAGAAAGATGTCTTATTATTTGAGATATCTCTTTTGATACTCGCAAGCATCCTTCCACCTGATCGGGTACATGTGCTATATGCTGCTTCAATCTAGTGATATCACCATGGACTTGTTTCCCACAATAATTACATTTCACAAATTTTCTACTTCCACCAACAGGGGTACCATGTTCCCATCCAATATCGCGTTGCTTTGGAGCCATACTGAAATTTAAAAAATTATCTGTTAAATTAAATTAAAACTAAAATTAACTAAATTAAAAAAAACATTAAATTAAACTCAATTAAATGAAACTACATTAAATTAAACTAAACTAGTTTATACTAGATTAAGCAACACTAACTTAATTACCTAACTTCAATAAAATTATTAAATTACCTAACTTAATTACAAAACTTTATTAAATTAAATTAACCTAAATTAAGTTAACTAAACTAATTTAAATTAAATTAAATTCAATTAAATTAAATTACATTAAATTAAACTAAACTAGTTTATACTAGATTAACCTACACTAACTTAATTACCTAACTTCAATAAAATTATTAAATTACCTAACTTAATTACAAAACTTTATTAGATTAAATTAACCTAAATTAAGTTAAATTAACTTTACCTAAATTAAACTAAATTAAATGACATTAAATGCAAATTAATTAGAGAGAGGAACAGAGAGAGGGAGAGGGGAACACAGTGGAGGAGAGAGAGACGGAGACAGAGGAGAGAGAGGGGAACACAGTGGAGAGAGACGGAGAGAGAGAGAGGGACAGAGAGAGACTGAGAGGGAGAGGGAGAGGGGGAGAGAGAGAGAGACAGAGAGAGATACAGAGGGAGGGAGAGGGAGAGAGAGAGTCCGACAGAGAGAGAGATACAGAGTGAGAGAGAGATACAGAGGGAGGGAGAGAGAGTCCGACAGAGAGAGAGAGAGATACAGAGGGGGAGAGAGAGAGACAGAGAGAGCCGGGAGAGAGAGTCGCTGCGCGGAGAGAGAGAGAGGCAGAGAGAGTGCGCCGCTGCGGGGGAGAGACAGAGAAAGAGAGGGAGAGAGAGGCATAGAGAGAGGGAGAGAGACTGAGAGGGAGAGAGGGGAGAGGGAGAATTTACCTGCAGACGGACGGCAACGGCTACGGCGTCGCGGGGGGGACGGCGAGAGAGAGAGAGAGAGATCAGATCTGATCTCTCTCTCTCCCTCAGCGCGTTTTAAGGGAGGGGTCACGGGCGCCGAGTTGACCCGGATCGGGTCCAACTCGGACCCGACTCGGTCAACTCGGCCGAGTCGTGAACGACTCGGCCGAGTCGGGTCCGACTTCTGTTGACTCGGGCGGCCGAGTCGTACCGGAGGGGGCCGAGTGAATTTCACCTGTTACCTATAGATTCAGCTTCTAAATATGGTTGAATCTGAACCCATTATTCTGGAAACTGTTCTGAATGTTTTCATAAATAAATGTTTTGTCAGATAAGGTATTGATAGATATTTCAAGCTTCATTAGATATCCCCATGAATTTCAATTCAAACTAACAAAATTTTAGATAACCAAAATCAACTATTTTCTTCCTAAAAAAAATATGTGTGTTTATTCCCCTGTCATTCATGGCCTCTAGGTTGCATATTTGAACTCTTACTAAGATATTAACATAAAGAAGATGAAACTGCAACAACTTTACTTCAAGGTTTACAGTTTGTGGGATATAATAATTTGTTGTTATAAATTACAAGTAGATGGTTTTTTTTAAAGATAAAGTTACAAGTGGATGTTCATAGGATGAGTAATGATCATAGTAAGTAGTAACTGTATTGATTATTTGTTGGGTGGTGGTTTAAGATGCATTAACAGTCATAAATGTGACATTTATTCCATTAGAACTGAAAAAGGAAAAATGCGTTACTGGATTTTGAAAGTAAACTCAATAGCTTTTATCCTGAATCCTATCTAGTTAAATGTAAGGCAGGCAGCTGAAATGATAAATTCCTTTCAATAAACCAATTTCAGAATTGCTTTTATTAGATGCATGGTTTTTGATACTTACATTATGATGCATTTCTAGATTTTGTGTTTGAAAAACTCCCATTACTTGGTAACTCTTGCTTTGGATGTTTTGTTGAGTGACAGTATCACGTGATCACTACGCAGACAGAGACCTATAAGAAGAAGGTATGCACAAAGTTACCTGATTTGCATTCCATATTGTTGCTAATTTTTGTTTTCTTTAGGGTTAGTCTTGGGCTTAATTTTCCTCTTCTGTTTTCATTTTGGCTTACTTTGTCTTTCTGTTTGCACATCCATTTGACTGCAAGCATGAATTGAGCAAAAGGTCACAAAATTTCAGTGGTTTCTTCTTATATGATGTCTGCAGCATGTCTTTACTTTCTTGATCGGTATATCTATAATTCAACAAGCAATTAGCTCATTGGATTGATGCATTGCTTAAAGAATCAATGTACCAGCTGATTCATGTCTCTCTTTTAGAAAAGACATGGACTACATTTCCCCTTTGCTCCATTAATAAGATCTTAACAAACCACAGTTCCTGAAATGTATAAGTTTTAGAAACAAACTGGATAATTATGAATTACAACATTACGGTTGCATGACTTATGAAGCAATGAAACCCTCAAAAGAAGCTCCGACTACTTCGACCAGTTTAGCAAAAAGCAATAAGAACTAACCACAGCTGAAGTGGTAGTGGTGGCACCCAGGTCTAGCCCCTTTTCCAGATCATAGTTGTATCATTCTCTCTTTTGGTTCTCTGAGCTGCCAGTGAGACTCTACATGCTTAACATAGTATGCTTGTGTAAAATCTGCTCACTAAGTTTGAATTGTTCCGTTGCGAAAACGCATTCCCCCAACATGTTAGAATGGCAGTGTCCCAAACTGTGTGTGTGGTCAAGAAAGCTGTGTCTGCCTGGATACCTTCAATCTTGGATCATTTTAAGAACACCCCACACTGTAGACGTATTAGCAAATGACCTGCACTATTCATCTGAATTGAACTTGGTGCAGTTATGTGGTCCTTTGTCCCCTCATCTTAAGCAAGTTTTCACTAGCTAAATCCTGTAACTCAGCCAAGTAAACTTCCTGATTTTAAGCAGCGAATTCAAATAAACATCATGACTTTTACTAGTGTGTTAATTCTCCATAGGTGCTTGAAGACAACAGAACTTTTCTTCCATGATCAAGGAATTTACACATTGAATTGACTGAGGGCTTTCAATGTTAATCACCAGGCACATCTATTTTCCTCCTCTTGCTTGTCATTGGTTGCGACTAGCCACTATATACATACCCAAATTCCCTTGGGAACGGGCATTTCCCAAGATTAACCATTATAATACATAAGGTTGAAATTTATCTTTGAAATAATCTAAGGCTAAATTTTTGAAAACTACCAAACTATTAGGGTTTTGCTCAAAATTACCCTCAACTTTTTTATTTCGAAATTACCACGAACTTTACCGTGTATTTGCTCAAAACTACCTTCTATTAACTCCTCTGTCTAAAATCATGTCACGTGCCTGGCACGTGACAATTTATGACGAAATACCTTTGCATTAATAATTAACCATATATGTATAAGTTCTGATTAAGAAAATTGTTTAAAAACTACAATATGGTCTTGAAATAAAAAAAATCATTTTGGAAAAGAAGATGATTTGTTTTGTAAACAAACCCCTGTAATTACTTGTAGTGCTCACTTGACCTCTACGATATCACGACACCTGGCAAATCTTAGAGATCACATGATCAGCCTAAGTCGATCCTATCTAAAGGTTGCGAGAATCAGACGGCTGTAACAACCAGATACACCAATCCAAACTACCTTGGCGACGTTAAAAACCACTCCAACAAATTGCAGTTGAGATGGTTCAAGCAGTTAGGATTCGAAGCTGGTTCAGACGCAGAGATCTTGGCCAACCCGATCCAGATCAATAACCCTCACATATAAATACTTATCTCCTACTTCTTCATAGGGGACCGAGCCCTAGAGATTGTAATCGTAACATTACTCTACAGAATTCATTGTAACCCTCTGATATTATAGTTAATTCTCTCCCCCTCTCCTGGTTTTTTTCCTTTGGGGTTTTCACGTAAAGTGGTTGTTTGTTTGCGATTGCTTTCACCTGCCTACTCATTTACAATCTGTGGTGTGGAGAAATTCCTCGAGATTTTTTCTCTACATCTTGGTGCTTTCATTGAGAGTTGAACTCAAGATCTCCTCCCTTTCCTCAAAAAGCCTCGCCAAACGGAAATGGCCCCACCAAGGAAGAGCGCATCCCAGGCCGCCATTGCTACCGCTTCAAAAGGCAAGTCGATGGTTGCTAGAGGCGCGGTGCCTACCAACGCTCATCCTCTCATCCTGATGTTCTCATCGAAGGTGTCGGAGAAGGTCAATTTTCCTGCCTATTGCCCTGAGAACAGAGGCCAACGGGCATGAGACCCGACTGCCTGTTGAAGGTCAGCTCATCCGCATGCTCTTTGATCTTCAGAAGCAGTTGGACGAGCAACAAGCGAAGGCGATTCATAAACGCAAGAAGGCTAATCTAGAGAGAGACGTGGCGGCTCGCGTTCAGAATCAACTCGTCACTCAGATCGAGATCCTTTGAAAGTCGCAATCTATTAAGAATCAGGGAGCAGAGGGGTCTCGGCTCCCCTGTCACCACCTCTTACTGTGGGACTACCCACACCGAGAGCAATCAGAGGCGCACCAGATCTGACCTCCCTAGTGATGACGAGCACTCTGAGAATTTTGGCCTCCACAAGGCTCCGAAGGTCCCTCACATCTAGGATATTGAGGAGATTGTTTAGTAGATCAAGGAAGCAAGTCAGCAACTCCGAAAGGAGGTGGAACCTTGTGGCTTGAGAACCTCCGACTCACCACTCTCGGAGGAAATCACTTCTCACTGCTTCCTCCAAAAGTTTATAATGCCGAATTTTGAGTGCCACTTTGGGGCGACCGGTCCCATCCAGCACCTTCGGTAATACCAAGATAAGATGACGGTCGACTCTCACGATGACCTCTTGAGTCGCGTGTTTCTATCCAGTCTCAGGCGCCGCCTACAGCTGGTTCTACTCTCTCGAGACACTCATTCGAGTTTCAAAGAGGTGAAGCAGGCCTTCTATCATCAATATGCTTCCCGACAGGAGCTTAAGAAGAACAACAATCACCTCATCATGATCAAGATGAAGCCTGGAGAGAGCTTCAAACATTACATCAGTTATTTTCAAGCCAAATGGCATTGGTATATAACTGCAATGATGACGTGGCTGCTATTGCGTTCATCAGTGGGTTGCAAGTTTCCCACTCCTACAAATACTTGGTGAAGCATGAAGTCACCAGGATGAGGGTCATCCTTTCTCGGGCTCATAGGTACATACAAATCGAGGATGCCACCCAAGGCATAACCAATTGCTTTCCCAAACAAAGGAATGAAGGGGAGGAATAGAAACCACAGTCTGTTCCCCTGAAGAAGAATCAAAATCGGGGCGTTGGGCAGTAAACAATTTCGCACGAAACCTTGCCAAAGCCTACGGAGAGGAAACCGACTTCATCTTGTTAAAAATCTTTGTGGACCATGTCTTCAGCACCATCAACGATCAAGACTGGGTGAGGCGACTGAGGCTACTCCTACCTAACCCGAAGGGGTCAAGAGTCGAAGACGATGCTCTTCATAACGGAATGGGACATTGTACTATTGATTGTCGTTCTCTTCATAGACAGCTCCAAGAGCTAGTAAACCGAGGGTTCTCAAGGAGTTTATCCTCAACCCCACGAAGCCCTTGGAGACCAAAGTGCAGAAGAAAGCCCCTCAGGCCCCGCAACAAGAGAGTCGGTCAACTGGACTCTCATCCAATATTGGAAAGTAAACGCCATCTTTGGCACTTCTCTGATGGAGGGCACCACCACTAAGGAGAAGGCCATCTATATCAACAAGGCTCGTAGGAGCAAATACCCTACAGTGCTGACAGGTCCGCCTCTAACTCCGAGCAAACCAATCTCTTTCTCATACGTTGACACCTTGACTGTGCACTTTCCGCACAATGATGCCCTAATCATTAGCATTCTCATCGGCAACTACCGAGTGTCTAAAATTTTGATCGACAGAGGGAGCACCGTCAATATCCTGTATGGAGGCACCCTGGATAGGATGGAGGACACCCCAAAGATTGCTCGAGTGATGATCAGCCCTCAAACCCAGACTTATCTGTATGGATTTGATGGGAACGAAACATATTCACTGTGCACGGTTGCACTCCTAGATCGCGCTGATCCATGCGTCATCACGAAGTTCTACGTGGTTGATGTAGAGGCTTCTTATAACTCGATACTCGAGAAGCCATGGCTCAGCGATCCTGTCCACCTATCACCAGCTGGTGTGGTATCCCACACTGACCGAAATGATCGACAATAGAGGAGACCAAGCCATGTCAAAGATTATATTCGTCATTGCTAAAAAGAAGTCTGGCTGGAAGCCAAAGACTACAAAGGCAGTCTCTGACGAAGACCTCCCTGCGGGAAAGAAACATAAGCAGATTGCTACACAATAGCAATCACTGAGCGACGGGAGCCGAGATTCTTACTCTTACACTGGGTCAGAAACTCCGGACAACCGGTCGGAGGAGCAAGTCGAGCTGTTTCACGCGGACCCTCATCATCCAAAGCAAGTTCTCCGGATCGGTACGAAGCTTCATGCCCATGAGAAGACTCAATTCGAGAGGTTCTTTTCCGAGAACCCAGATGTGTTTGCATGGTCTCCCGCAGACATGCCCGAAGTTGACCCCCCTTTCTTCTACCACAAGTTGTCTATTCGTTCTGAGGTTAAACCAGTAAAGCAAAAACTGCTAAAGATGAACGTTGAAGATCTTTAGGCACTCAGTGATGAAGTTGATCGATTGCTCAAGGCCGGTTTATCCAAGTAACTCTTTACCCTTATTGGCTTGCCAACCCGGTTCTGATAAAGAAGAAGAATGAGAAGTGGAGAGTCTACCATCGACTTCACAAACCTCAACAAGGCCTGTCCCAAAGACATCTTCTCGCTACCTAGTATAGACCGGATGGTTAGCGCAACAGCAGGTCATGAACTCCTCAGTTTCATGGATGTCTGCTCTAGATACAATCAAATCAAGATGCATCACCAGATGAGGACAAGACGACCTTCACCACTTGCTGCACCATCTACTACTGCAATGTAATGCCCTTCAGGTTGAAAAACGCCGGAGCCATCTTCCAGCGGATGATCAATGAGGTCTTCAAGGACTTGATCGGGCACACAATGGAAGTATATGTTGTTGACATGCTCGTGAAGAGTCTCAAGCACTCGGACCATGTACAATATGGAGGAAGCATTCGCTTAACTCTGAAAACAACGTGAAGCTCAATCCTGAGCGGTGCACTTCAGAGTAACTTGCGACAAGTTCCTCGAATATTTGATCACTCAGCGGGGAATCAAAGCCAAACCCGGTCAGATATTCGCAATACTGAAGATGAAGTCCCCTACTTGCGTCAAAGAAGTCCAAATCCTCAACGGACACCCGTTGCCCTCAACCGGTTTCTAAGCAGATAAACCGAAAATGTAAACCCTTCTTCTAAGCTATAAAAAAGAATGGAACTGACTTCTGTTGGGACAAACAATGTGAAGCAGTGTCCCAGAGTATCTGGTGTCTCCTCTACTCCTATCCAAACCTCTTCTCGACGAAACGTTGTTCCTTTATCTCACAGTTTATGATACTGCCGTAAGCGCAGTTTTAGTTCGGGAGGATGAAGGCGTTCAAAAGCCAATCATTATGTCAGCAAGTCCTTGATCGACGCCCAAACCGAGGTACACGAGGATTGAAAAGCTAATTATCGCTCTCTTCATCACTACTATGAAGTTGAAACATTATTTTCAATCCTTCCACATCGTCATGCTGACAGAATACTCTTTGAGAACCATAATGGAGAATCCCAAGGCCACCGGAAGAATAGCGAAGTGGGTTTCGGAGATCAGACCCCTCGGAGTCATATTCGAGCCGAGGACAACAATCAAAAGGCAAGTCTTGGCCGACTTCATTGCCAAATTCACATCAGGACGTCCACATCAAAGCATCCTCTTGAAAGGGTGGATCATGAACGTGGACAGCGCATCAAATAGCAGAGGCGCTAGAATTGGGATAATCCTCACACCCCAGAAGGATCCATAATCGAGCAATCATACACTCTCGGCTGAGTACGAAGCAGTCATCACGGGTCTCAAGATGGCAGCTTCCACGAGATCACAGAGCTTGAGGTTCGTTGCGACTTACTACTCATAGTGAGTCAAGTCAACGGAGAATACACAGCCAAAGACGATCAGATGGCCTCATACCTGAAGATCGTTACTGCTTGAAAATCCAAATTCTCTTGTTGCAACTTCATACAAGTCCTAAGATCCGAGAATAGCCATGCCGACTCCCTGGCAATGCTAGCATCAGCTGTCGACTTCCAATTTAGACGGGAGATCCCCATCGAGTATATCCCGAAGCCAAGCATCCACAAGTCTGATGAAGAAGTGTTGTGTCTAGATGCTTCTCCAGGGTGGAGGGATCCTATCATATCCTATCTAAAAAATGGGACACTCCAACGAAAGGCTGAAGCTCAGAAGTTGCAGCATCTCACCACCAAATACATACTCCTTAGAGACTTCTTGTACAAAAAGTCTTATTTCAAATTGCACTCCAACCCATACTTGAGATGCCTCAGTCCGGAAAAGCCAGAAGAGTAATGCAGAAGATCCATAATGGTGATATTGGGAACCATGCGGGATGTCGATATCTCGCTCACAAAACCAAGTAGGGATACTATTAGCCCAAGATGTTCGATGATACCAAGAAATATGTGAATAAATGTCCGCAATTTCAGAGCTTCGCTCCTCCTTCAAATAGACCAAGCATGGACCTCTACAATCTGCGGAGTCCCTGACCTTTCATGCAGTGGGGGCTAGATGTGGTAGGCCCTCTACCCCCAGCGCTACCCCAGTAGAGATTCCTACAGGTAGCCACATACTACACCAAGTGGGTGAAAGCGGTGCCCATTTTCGACGTCAGGGTCAACAGTCAAATTTCTTTGACAGAACATTGTAAGTCACTTTGGGCTCCCTCAGACGATCATCTCTGACAACGAAATGAACTTCTTGGCAAGCTTCTGTGCCAAATACAAGATCACCCATCAATTCTCTACTCCATACTATCCACAAGCAACGGTTAGGCCGAGATCAACAATCGCGTCATCCTTGATAGTCTGTGAAAGAGCTTAAATAAAGTAAAGGGCAAGTGGGTGGAGAGACTTCCCAAAGCCCCATGGGCGTATCTGATCACCAAACACATCCTGACGGGTGAGACTCTGTTCTCACCAGCTTATGGGATAGAAGCCATCATTCCAGTCGACATTTACATGCCAACACTTCGAATAGAAATTAATTGGGACCAGAATGTCACTCAACTTCGCTTAGCCCAAGATCAGTCAGAAGAAAGGCGACGATAAGCTCAGATCCACATTACCGCCTACCAACAACAGATCAAGACCGCTCATCACAAGAAGGTGAAGGCTTGTGAATTTCGAATTGGTGATCTGGTTCTAAAACGCGTCATCCAGAGCACCAAGGAAAAAAAACATGAGAAAATTCGAACCAAACTGGAAGGACCATACACTGTGATCGCCAAAGGAGGCATTGTTTCATATACCTTAGTTGATGAAGGCGGAAAGAAGTACGAAAAGCAATGGAACTCTTTTCATTTGAAAAGATACTATGTATGATCCTATTACATTCAATAAAACTGTTCACAATTATGCATCCTCTCTTTCCCAATGATATCTCAAAATGTGTTAAAAAAACCTATAGCGGGTCCTCACCGTAACGGCTAAAATCTACACGGAGGCTCTCCTGAAATATGAAAGCACTCCTGATGGTCACTCATACAGCCATATCAGGTCTTTACTCTGACGGCTAAGACCTACACAGAGGCTCTCCTGAAGGGCGGAACCGCTCCTGACGGTCACTCATACAACCTATATCGGGTCCTCACTCTGACAGCTAAGACCTACACAGAGGCTCTCATGAAAGACGAAAGCGCCCTACGGCTAAGCCTACATGGAGACTCTCATGAAAGATGAAAATCCTCCTGATGGCTTCGGCAACCTATATTGGGCTCTCACCCTGACAGCTAAGCCTACACAGAGACCTCCTGAAAGATGAAATTTTTCCTAATGGCTCTGACAGCCTATATCGAGTTCTCACCCTAGTAGTTAAGCCTACACGGAGACTATCTTGAAAGATGAAAGTCATCTTTATGGCTCTGACGGCCTATGTCAGGTTCTTACCGTGACGGTTACACCTAACCTATATCGAACTTTCGCCTTGACAAATAAAAGGCTCTGCAGAGACTTATTAGAATGAATCACCCGTGGGGCAAGCTCCGACAACTGTCAAGTCACTCCAACAACTATCGACTCCGTATCCTAATTCTCACTCCCGTGGGACAAACACAATTAGACAAATGCAACGAGTCGTACAAACATGCAGAAAAAGCAAGACTCAGAATTGAAGGAATCATTACATGTTTATTACACACATATTGTTACAAAAGGAGTACAAGTGCCAATAAGCTGGTTATTACCTACGCCTCTCACTCGACCCTAGCTCGGTTCGATCCAAAAGCGATTCCTGCCCAATTCAAAGCGTAGATCCTGAGCTTCTCGGCAGGACTCGTAGTAACGATCATTCATTCGCACCATTTTTGCTTGCAGTTCCTCAGCCTCACGCTCGCGACACTATAAACTCAGCTCCAATCGTCGAACCTTCGCTCTGAGCTCAAGTTCTCTTTAATATTTTGTGCCTTCCGTGACCAGAGTGAATCGATCACCGATTGCTCTCAAGGATAATGCCATGCAAGCTCGAGACGTCTTCCATCGCCTTCTTCAATGCCTCATTCTTTTCTAGGAGAGCCTCAGACAACTCGAGTTTCCCCTTCTTCAGCTCCTTCAGTTGGTAGGCATGCTCCGTCCATTTATCCATCCATTTGGAGAGCAGGTCCCTGAGGCCACTCGCCCTCGATCGATGGCAGTTCAGCTCGCGGTCCAACTGATAGATGAGACATTCATGCAACATCATTTCCATGCGGAGAGGGAGCTTGAGCATTGATTGAAAGTGTGTAAATAATCGAGTAGGGATTCGAGGCCTAGGTCGGGGCCTTCAACCAAGTCTTCGAGGCCGTTAACTCAAAGTCATCTGAGTTTTCCACGGGCTCTTCAATAAGCATGTTACCTGTGGATCTACCTCTCACACACTTTCCAAGACTTGGAGCCCCACATTCATCAACACTCTGAGTATGTTTGACTAGGCCTAAGGAAATTCCTTAGGAAGTGGGGGTCATACCTTCCACATCTCATTAAGCTACAACCAATAATAGAATACCAAGAAAAGAAAACAGACCAAAGTTTCAGAAATCCATGCATTGAGCAAAAATTTTCTATCCATTAATGACGAAAAAATTACAAAGTACAATCAGAAAAATAATAGTTCGCTCGAGCACTCACAATGTCTTGATGAGGTGCTTCAGCAGCTCCGTAACGAGGCTCTACCTGAGGATCTTTGGAAGCTTCGCTGGCTGGGAGGTCTTGAGAAGCACCGGTCGTCGCCATTGTTTTAACTCTCAGCCGATATAACGGTATATCAGCCGGGATTCTGGCATTTTATTCAAAATGATACGATAACTGCAAAATTTTACCGGATATCGTTTGGACCGATATGGGCCGCTATATCGCCACATGGCCGCTATATTGGTTGATATCTGAGATGAATATATTCGATGTATCGCCACGTAACGCATTTGAAGAGCTTTTACAAAAGATAAGTATCCCCTGTGGGTTTATGACCCTAAACTTGTTTTAAATAGTTTCATATAATTTATGTAAGTAATCACATGTATATTCTTCATCCGGTATGACATTCGAAATGACGTTCGGTATTTAGTACCATATTGTGATATATCACCCAGTATCTGATATCCGATAAATAATTTTGCGACTGATATATCATCGATATCTGATATTTAAAACATTGGTCATCGCGATGGGGGCATCAGGGAGTGAGGGGCATCAGAGGACAAGGATGTTGATGTACCTTGATCCCTACGAGAGATTCTAATCTCAAGAGGGTACCTCGGTGCTTTGCCTAGCGCTCGTCTGTATACCCCTCTCTGTACTTTATGTTTGAAGACCCGGACCTTCTGCGCTCTCTCCACAACATTGCTAGCCTCTTTCTCAGCCTCCGTCTTATCAGCGAGTGCCTGCTTCAAAAGGCAAAGCAGACCTTCCTTTTCATCCTGGAAGACAATCCTCTCGCAGTTACGTTCGGTTTTGGCATCCTCGGCAAGCTGGTGTACTACACTCAATTTTTCTAGGACAGATTGCAGCTCGAAGTCCTTATCCAGCTCTGAAGACGTCTTCTGCAGTTCGGAGTCCTCCATCTCTGAGGTCCTCTTTCCTAATTCACTCCGAACTGCGAACAACTCCCGCAACGCAAACTCCCTCTCCTTAAGCTCCTCTTAAAGCCGATCAAACTCTCCTTCTTGACCTTGCCAAGCGGCCAACTCGCAGTCCAAGTTGGTCTGGAGCTTCACAAGCTTTCCGTCCGCCTCCCTCCTCCCGGGAGACAACTCCTCGACCCTCTTCTGAAGGTCTGTGATGACCCTGTCCTCTCTCATGGCGTCCTATTGGCCACTCAGAAATTGGACGGTGAACACCGCACTCTGCAAAAGAGTTAATTGAGGCAACATGATTACCAGAGAGCAAGAATAATCTAAACATACTCTGAAGAGGTCATTCTCCAGTATTCTCGTCTGGTCTCTCGACGAGATCGTCTCGAACTCCTCCAGAACTCGAAGGAAATCGTCGTGACCGAGAGTCACCTTGCTATCTCCCTTCCGCAGGAACATCTTCCTCTCGGAGCTCAGAGCTATAAGTTCCTAGATTGTTCCCAAAGAAGGGGAGATAATCTCTGTAAGCCCCGCACTGATATCTCCCTTGGCCTGATGACCCTTGCCCAATGACGGCTCCGAGCAAGGGACAGCCAGAGTAGGTTCTCCATCCGGAGGGATCGCCTCAGAGTCACCTTCCAGGGGTATGAACTCCACGAGAACTTTGACCTCTGATGCGAGATTCTGTTTTTGAAGGTCGAAGAGGGAGGTCAGAGACTCCACTGGTTCGACGGAGTCGAACTGGTCAAAGGATTCTAACCTCTCAGACACAGCGAACGAACTGGTATCTCCGATCTGTCTCCCATTGCCAGGTCATAGCCTCCCTCCAACTCCACCAACATCCTCTCCAACGCATTATCGTCGAAACCATAGTCGACCCATCATCTCTTATGCAAAATGAGAGTCAAGACCAAACCGGATACAAGTGGATTCAAAAACAAAATCATGCTCACCTTAAGGGTCTCTGACTGAGGAGACTCCGGTGTGTCCCTCCTCTTCTCCGGGCATGCCCGAGCTAGGCGCTTCCTTTGCGCGTCTCAAGCTCCGAACTGGTGCTTTGTGTGGCTCTGTCCCTTTAGGCGAGATGCCACTCGATTCAGCGCCTCCCTCCTCAACGACAGGGGTATCGATGGGGGCAGACTCCGCGACATCCCGAGCCGATGCCGAAGGCCTGTTCGGATCCAGCTGCCAACTCAGTTGCGAAGATCGTAGTCGATTTGGAATAGCCTCCATGCCCTCTCCTGGACCTGATATGAGACCGACGTACTCCCCTGCGAGATCGGTCCCCTGTTCCACGAGGTTGAAACGAGACCACGTCTTTTTACAGAAGCAGCCTCCTAAGGGCCAAGACTCGGATAACGGTATCACACCATCTGTGGTGATTGTCCACTAGGTTGACGATCAACCTATCACATCCGCTCCGAGGGATGAAGAAGATTGGTCTTCCTCATGGAATAGATGGCGCAAAAGTCCTCATGTCTACATGAGTTAGGGCAAATGAAACACATAGGGCCAGACCTGTGCGCAAACCCCTGCCGTCAACTGCGAGAGGGTAATCTGAAAGTGACATAAAATGTCACGGATGAAGTTTGTTAAAGGGAGACTCAACCCCAACGCCAAGATCTGGGGATGAAGTATACGCCGCCTGTAGGGGGCCGCCATGCCTCTCCATCTGGACGTTCGACGTCAGTGGGATGTCATATTTCGCCAAGTATCTACCTCCTGACTGCAGAGGATCGACGTCTTGGGATCGAAGTCCATGACTTCTCTTGTTCGGAAGCACTCTCTCTTTCCTTTCTCTTCAACACCTTTTTTGCTCCTTCTCTCACCTTTCCACCTACGAATATTAAATCTGGATCGTCGTCGTGATGGACCCAAAATGTCGGCTTCTTATTTGATGCGCACGCCGATGAGACCTGCAACGTGACAACTTCTAGCTAGCACAGAACATTAAATGCGCAAGAATACAAAGAGATGACTCTTCCTTGTCTTGTAGCAACAATTGAAAATTTAGATTGGTGGATTAATACATTTCCTCCTTTCCTATCAAAGAATTCGAGAAGGAGAAATGGAGGGGGCATCTATAGTGGTCAATTTTTGACCTCTGCGAGATTGTGACACCTGGCAAATCTCAGAGATTACGGGATAAACCTGATTCAGTCCCATCCAAAAGTTGCGATAATCAGGATACGCCAATCCAAACTATCTTGGCGACGTTGAAAATCACTCAAACAAATTGCAGTTAAGATGGTTCAAGCAGTTTGGATTCGTAGTTGGCTCAGACGTGGATTCTTGGCCAACCCGATCCAGCTCAACAACACTCACATATAAATACTTATCTTTTCCTTCTTCACAGGGGATCGAACCCCAGTAACATTACTCTGCAGAATTCATTATAACTCTATAATATTATAGTGAATTCTCTTCCTCTCTGTGATTTTTCTCTTTTGGGTTTTCTACATAAAGTGATTGTTTGTTTGTGATTGCTTTCTCCTGCCTACTCATTTACAATTCGTGATATGGAGAATTTTTCTCAGAATTTTCCTCCACATTATTTTATTTAACATGGAATTTTTTTTACAAAACAAATTTAATCTTAAAAAGATAAATCATCTTGAAAGGACATTTATGACTTTTTACTTGCGTTGTTAACAGTGTTAGGGAGTTTTCAGCAAAAAAACAAAGTTCCGTGGTAGTTTCGAGCACAAAAAGTTGAGGGTAGTTTTGAGCAAAATCATAATAGTTCATGATAGTTTGAAAAAACTAGCCTATATCTTAAACTAGGATTCATTAACTAATTGCTTAATTTGTATTAAAGTCCCTACCACTTCACCAAAACTCTGATGTTGTATTGAAGGTTGAAGGTAATATTTTTACATTATAACATGCCTCGTCGAGTGCTCTTTTCATGAGCCGAAACCTGGCGTTTTGTGCAATGGTATAAATCTGTTTATTTTAATTGTGCTAAACCTAGATTGTTCTGATACTATATTAAAGTTCCTATCATTGTGTACCAAAACCTCTAAGTTATGGTGAGGGTAGAAGGTATATTTTTTATATTCTAATAATATGTAATTTTTGCAAGTGCCCATCATCAAGAATATTGTAGGTTGGAAATTTATCTTCAGGGGCATTTTATATTACATTCATAAATAACACTTCATGAGGATCTAAGATAGCTGAGACAACCATTTGTTCCTTCTTATTATGGCACTGAGTAATGTTAATTGGAGCCTTTATCTAAATCTTTCCTTGTTAGGATGCTTGAGGAAAATCTTTTTCGCAAACAAACCTTCGTGCTAAGCGCATAAATAATCCTGAATAATTATTTGTTATATAATGCTTAAAGATACAAGAATGACATTTTATATAGTAAACAATCTTAATAGGAAACGTAAGTTAGTTTTGAGACTCATGCCCTTTATTGCTTGAGGAATAAGGCTACATAAACAAACATCCAATTATACGTTCAATAAAAGTCAACTTTTAGTTAAATAAAAAGTTATATGTGTGTGTGTGTGTTTTTTTTTGTGTAAGGATATTCTTGTATTTTTTCCTATTTATTCCTCACCTATATGAAGAGAGGCAACCTCAATTTAGGGTCAAACCGTCTGTTCTTTAAAACTTAACATGACATCAGAGTAATCCATTTTTCATCATCACCTACACCTTTATCAACCACTATCTCCTTCAAAACCCTAGAAGTCACATCCAACCTTCTCCAAAACCCAGCTATCTTCTTTTTTTTCTTTTCTTCACTATGATCTCAATCTAGCTCTGTAGAAAAAATATTGTTCACTTGAAGAGTTCAGTGTAGTACTATTCATCATGAATAGTAATCATACTGTTCATCTAAAAAAAAAAACCTAACTAGGCACCTCCTTTAAAAAAAGAAAAACCCTACCTGACCATCTCCTCCATAAAATAACCTAGATGTCTCGATGCTCCCAAACCCTAGCCGTCGTCAACAGTCGCCTCCTCTACTACTTTCCGCCACTAACTGTTGTTGTCCTGTTCTGCAACCTATGCCCCCTTTTTCGTGCAGCTTTCATCTGCACTGTTCTTAACTTATTTGCTCCGTCCAAATCTGTAAACTATAGATTTGAGTCTATTTTGTTGTTGTCGTGTTCTTTATTTGCTTCAACTATATTCTGATGCAATTATTATTTTGCTGCAACTATATGATGTTGCTGCCGCTATGTCAGTATTTATCTCTTTGCTCTAAGGTCATCTTTATTTACTACTGCTGATTTAAGTTTCTTCATTAGTATTATTGTTGCAATAAATTTTTTCTCATTGAGTTTGAGGTTCTATAAAACCTCTCCTACTAAGTTTGAAAAGTTCTCAAAATCTCTACTATTATTGAGTTTGAGAATCTTTAAAACATCTACTTTTGAGTTTGAGGACCTCCCATAACTTATCCTGAGTTTGAGAAGCTCTAAAATTCTAATTGTATCCAACGCAATGATGAATATTTAACTTTTTGCACGATCTTCACATAAGTATTCGATTCGACTAAGATTCAATTTGGTTTGATTGTCAACTTTAACATCAACATCAATGATTAAATAATGTATTCAACAATGTTGCATCAAATTATCAATTCAATCTGTATTTATTTTTGTTTAGAAAAGTTTTGTTTAGAAAGTTTCTTTTCCAGTCTTTGTTACAAGCTGGGCATGTTGGTTATCTATGCTCCGACTTGAGGGAAAGTATTAGAGTGTGGAAGGGTATTCTTTTTTTATTTATTCTTTATCTATATAAAGAGAGGTAACCACAATCTAGGGTTAATCTGTCTATTCTCTAAAACTTAATAATATATATGTTTGTAAAGTGTTTCTATTGTGTCTCCTTGGATATGCTATCTAATCAGACAGCTTAAAATCTCACCGTGAATCACCATTAGAGATGACCCACTCTTTTCATCTTGATCTACATGTCCTAAATGATTGTGTATGAATTTTTATGTACTTTTGAATCTTTTGTAAAACATGCATCAAATGCTTACAAAATGAACATTTTTTTCAATAATAGAACAAATGACAATGTTTGATCAACAGTATAAAAAGATTCAATATATGTGATTTTTTTTATCCACAATCATTTTATGACATGTAGATCAAAATGAAAAGTATGGGTCATCCTTAAATGCAGCCCATGATGAGATTTTGGGCCATCTCCTTAGACACATTAAGAGCATTTTTCTCTATATACATATGTGTGTGTGTGTGTGTCTATATATATAGACACACGCACATATATATACATACATACACACATACATACATACATATGTACACACGCACATAGAGTGAGACATGTGTCATTCTGAAAGGATTTGAGGTTGAATCCTTCCCACTCAAATACAATTCTAAGACATTCGAATGCAAGATCCATTCCGTTAAAGTTGATCTACATTATTTCAAGTAACTAAAAATCAAAATCATGTATTTTGAATACTTTTTGTCTCTTCATCAAGTAGGCACAAAATGGACGACATTCGGATCTCTGAGCCTTAGGAGGCTGGTGTTGCAAAAAGCCCGAGGTATTGTTCAACCTCGTGGATCAAGAGATCGATCTCGCAGGGGAGTGCGTCGATCTCGAAGAAGGTCTAGGAGAGGGTGCGAAGGCTAATCTAGATTGATTACGATCTTCGGAAGTTGAGTTGGATATGGATCCAAACATGCCCTCTGTGCCCCCAGTCGTTCCGAGACCTTCAGCATCGGCTCGGGATGACGCAAAGTCTGCCCCGATCACTGCACCCGTTGTTGAGAAGGGAGGTGCTAGCTCGAGTGGCGTCCTGTCTAAAGAGGCAGAGCCTCTTACACGGAGCACCAATCAGGAGCTTGTGGCACGCAAAAAAAAGTGCCTAGCTTGGGCTGGCCCAGAGAGGAGGGACATGCCGAAGTCTCTTCAGCTAGAGACCCTTGAGGTATGGTTTTGAATCCTCCCGTATTCGGTGGGTCAGAGCAGGAGATGAATCTGCAAAAGCAGCTTCGTCCGCCGTGTCTGAGAGGCCAGAATCCTCCGACCCATTTGAGGTCGCTAAACCAGTGGAGTCTTCGACCTTCAAATATTAGGATTCCATCCCTGAGAAGTCCTCAGAGAGGTGGTGCCCTCGGATGGTATCTCCGGGTTTGTACCTGTGACTGAGGAGCCTGCGCTAGGAGTGACGAAAGTCGCTAGGTCAGTGTTGCTCCCAGAACCTTGAGTTGGCCTCCCCCTTCCTGATAACAGTTCTGGAGCCTCAAGGAGCGAGTTCTGGGCTGAGCTTACTTCTGCGGAGGGGAGACAACGAGGTAGCCCTCAAGCATTGTGATTTCCTCCAATTGACAACGAGGTAGCCCTCAAGCATTGTGATTTCCTCCAATTGACAACAAGGTAGCCCTCAAGTATTGTGATTTCCTCCAATTGAAGGAGTTCAAGGTGCTCCCATCGAGTGACCAACGAAGAATATTGGAGAATGAGATCTTTCGGGTAAGTTCAAATTGTTCTTTGTCTTCTAGTAATCATGTAGTTCACTCCGGATCTCTTCTTTTGCAAAATGCCTTATTAACTATCAAGCTCTTGGACAGTCACCATGTCACCCTGAAGGAGATGGAGAGGGATAATACTGACTTGCAGAGAAGATGATGCCTTGTCCATCGAGAAGAGGGAGGCGGATAAGAAGCTTACCAGCTCCAGGCTGACTTGGACTATGAATTGGTGGCCCAACGAAGCCGGGAGGATGAATTGGATCGGTTTCGGATGGAGTTTCAGGAGACAGTCGGCGCTGCAGCAGGAACTATATCCCAGGCTCGAGAGGAGCTGATGAAGAAGGGCTCAGAGCTAGAGAAGAGAGACTCTGAGCTCCGAGCGGCTTCCCAAGGGATGGAAGCTGCAAATTGGTTGGCCGAAGGCATCAAGGCTGAGTTCAACTGCGAGAGGATCGCCTTTCGGAGTGAGAAGGACGGCCTCCTGCGGAAGGTGGAGTAGGTGCTTGGCGATAAGGCGGAGGCCGAGAAATAGGTGGATGAGGACGTCACGAGGCTGCAGAAGAAGGTCAGTGTCTTCAAGCTCACGAAGTACTGAGACGGGTATAACGATGGGGCGCAAGGCAAACACCGAGATACCTTCTTGGGGTTGGGAGCCTCCGCACTGACTAAAGAACGGTGGAAGTCTTGGCCCCCATGCTTCTTCAATTCCTGACGCCTCCGCCACGACTACGGTGGTTGGAGCTTCTCGGGATCTTCTGGCCAGCGACGCTCCTGCTGAGGATTAGTCGGCTGAAACCTATCGGGACTCCGGGGTGAATCTTGCTTCTGGAGCTACAGAGGCGCCTCACGACATCGTGAGTGCTTGAGTGACTGTGTTTCCTTGATTGTATTTTATAATTTTTTTCATTAATAATGGATAGAAATTTTTTGTTCAATGCCTGGATTTCTCAAATTTTGAACTACTTTCTTATCTTCACATTCTGTTATTGGTTTAGTTTGCTAAAGCTGTGGAAGGTATGACTCTCGCCTCCCGAGGAATCTCTCCAGGTCTAGTCGGACCCACTCAGGGTGTTGATGAATGTGGGCTCCGAGTTTCGAAAGTGTAGAAGTAGATCCACGTGCATCAGGCTTATTGAAGAGCCCGTGGAGAACTCAGATGACTTCGAGTTTGATGACTTCGAAGACTCGGATGAGAGTCCCAACCTAGGTCTCGAGGAGGAGCCTGAATTTCTGCTCGATTATTTACGCGCCTGATGCGTTAGAGTGGTTAGAAGCCGCTTTCAATCGATGTCGGGTTTGCCTCTTCGCATGGAGCTCACGCTGCATTATTGCCTCATTTATCAGTTGGACCACGAGTTGATCTGCCATTAGTCGAAGGCGAGCGACCTCCGAAACCAGCTGTCCAAATAGATGGATAAATTGACGGAGCAAGCCTAATTGAAGGAGTTGAAAAAGGAGACACTCGAATTGTCTAAGGCTCTAAAGGAGCTGAAGGAGAAACTCAAATTGTCCGAGGCTCTCCTGGAAAAGTTGGAGACATTGAAGAAGGCGATGGAGGACGTATCAGGCTTGTGCGATATTATCTTTGAGAGACAGTCAGTGATCGATTCGCTCCGATCACAGGAGGCACAACACATTGAAGAAAAACTTAAGCTCAGAGGGAAGGTCCGACAATTGGAGTTGAGTTCACATCGCTCTGAGCGTGAGGTTGGGGATCTGCAAACAAAAGTGGTGTTATTAAGTGATTGCTATCACATGTCCTACCAAAAGGCTCAGGATCTGCGCTTTGAGTTGAGTAGGCATCGCTTTTTGGGCCGAATTGGGCTGGGACGAGGGAGAGACGAAGGTAGTAGCTAGTTTATTGGCTTTGTACTCTTTTTTTGTAACAATGTATATGGAATAAACATGTAATGATTCCTTCAATTCTGAGTCTTGCTTTTTCTGCGTGTTTCCACGGTTCATTGCATTTGTCTGATTGCGTTCAACCTGAAGGAGTGAGAATTAGGACGCGGAGTTGACAGTTATCGGAGTGACTTGACTGTTGTCGGAGCTTGCCCTTTGGGTGATTCATTTCAATATCTCTGCAACCCTTTTTAGTTTCCAGGGCGAGAGTCCAATGTAGATTTTAGCCGTCAGGGTGAGAACCCGATATAGGATGTCGGAGCCATCAGGAGGACTTTCATCTTTCAGAAGTGTCTCCATATAGGCTGTATGAGTGACCGTCAAGAGGGCTTCCGTCTTTCAGGAGAGCTTCTGTGTAGATCTAGCTGTCAGGGTGAAGACCCGATATAGGCTGTCAAAGTGACTGTCATGAGCGCTTTCAACTTTCAGGAGAGCCTCCATATAAGTCTAGCTATTAGGGCGAGGACCCAATATAGGCTGTCGGAGTGACCGTCATGAGCATTTCCGTCTTTCAGTAGAGCCTCTATGTAGGTCTAGACGTCAGGGTTAGGACCCGATATAGGCTGTTGGAGTGACTGTCAGAAGCGCTTTCGTCTTTTAGGAGAGCTTTCATGTAGGTCTAGCATCAAAATGAGGACCCGATAAGCTGTAAGAGTGACTATCTGGAGCACTTTCGTCATTCACGGTGACAACATATGAGTCTGAGCCGTCAGGGTAAAGACTCGATATAGGCTGTAAGAACGACCATCAGCAGCGCTTTCGTCATTCAGGGGTGCCTCCATGTAGGTCTTAACCGTCAAGGTGAGGACCCGATATAGGCTGTCGGAGTGACCTGCAGGAGCGCTTTCATCTTTAAAAGAGCCTTCGTGTAGGTCTAGCTGCTAGGGTGAGAACTCGATATAGGTTGCCCGAGTGACCGTCAAGAGCGCTTCCGTCTTACAGGAGTCTCTGTGTAGGTCTAACCATCAAGGTGAGGACCCATATAGGCTGTTGGAGTGACCATCGGGAGCGCTTTTGTCTTTCAAAAGAGACTCCGTATAGGTCTAAGTGTCAAGGTGAAGACTCGATATAGGTTGTAAGAGCGACCATCATGAGCCCTTCCGTCATTCAAGAGTGCCTCCATGTAGGTCTTAGTCATCAGGGAGGACTAATATAGACTGTCAGGAGTGTTTCTGTCTTTTAGGAGAGCCTCCATGTATATCTAGCTGTCAGGGTGAGGACCAATATAGGTTGTCGGAGTGACCGTCAGAAGCGCTTCCGTCTTTTAGGAGAGACTCTGTATAGCTCTGAGCCATCATGGTGGGACCTGATGTAGGCTTTTAGAGTGATCGTCAGGAGCGCTTCCTTTATTCAGGAGTGACTCCGTACAGGTTTGAGTTGTCAGGGTGAGGACTCGATATAGGTTGTAAGAGCGACCATCATGAGCGCTTTAATCATTCAAGAGTGACTCCATATAGGTCTGATCCGTCAGGGTAAGGACTTGATATAGGCTTTTTGATGCATTTCTGAGATCATAGGGAAAGAGATGGTGCACAATTGAGAATTTTTCATTGAATGTAATAAGACTATACATAGTATCATTTCAAATGAAAGGAGTTCCATTGCTTTTCGAGAGCCTCTCTGTCTTGATCGACCGATCAGGACTAGCCGGGGCTCATGGATGCTTTGGATGCGGAGGGCCCCGGGCTCTCGCCCCTGTGATTGCTATTGTGTAGCAATTCGCTTTTGTTATTTTCTCGCGGGAAGGTCTTCGTCGGAGACTGCCTTTGTAGTTTTTGGCTTCCAGTCAGACTTCTTCCTAGCAATGGCAGAGATGGTCCTGGACATGGCCTGGTCTCCTCTTATGTCGGTCGTTCCGATCGGAGTGGGATACTGCAGCAGCTGATGATAGGTGGAAAGGATGGCTTTCATCATGTGGAGCCACAGCCTCCCGAGGATCGCGTTATGAGGAGACTTTATGTCAACCACGTAGAACTTTGTGATGACATTAAATGGATCAAGGCGAACTGGGAGTGCAACCGTGCCCAGTGAATGTGTTTCATTCCCTCCAAACCTATACATATAAGATTGGGTTTGAAGGCTGATCATCGCTCAGGCAATCTCTAGGGTGTCCATCCTGTTCAAGGCTCCTCCATACAGGATGTTGACGGAGCTCCCTCCATCGACCAGAATTTTGGACACTCGACGGTTATCGATGAGCATGGCGACGATCAGGGCATCATTGTGCGAGAAGTGCACAGCCATGGCATCAGCGTTCGAGAATGAGATTGGTCTGCTCGGAGTTAGAGGCGGATCTGTGAGCACCGTAGGGTATTTGCTCTACGAGCCTAGATGTAGATGGTCTTCTCTTTGGTGGTGATGCCTTCTATCAGGGAAGTGCCAAAGATGGCGTTTACTTCCCGACACTAGATGAGAGTTCAGTTGACGTGACTCTCTTGTTGGGGGGCCTCGAGGGATTCCTTCTGCATTTTGGTCTCCGAGGGCCGCCCGGGGTTGAGGATAAACTCCTTGAGATACACTCGGTTTACTAGATCTTGTAGTTGTCACCAGAGAGCGGCAATCAATGGTACTGTGTCCCATTCTGTCATGAAAAACACAATATTCTCTGACTCCTGGCCCCTTCGGGTTAGGTGGGAGTGGCCTCGGGCGCCTTGCCCAGTTTTGGTCCTTGATGGTGCTTAAGACATGGTCCACAGAGATTTTGAATGGGGTGAAGTCGGCTTCCTTTCCGTAGGCCTTAGCAGGGTTCCGTGGGGGCTGTTTTTTAATGGCGCCGGAAGCTCGATTCTGATTCTTCTTTGAGAAGGCATATTGTGGCTTCGGCTTCTCCCTCTTAACCTCCCCTATGGAAGGGTGATCGACTGCGTTCCAGGTTGCATCCTCGATCTAGATGTATTTCTGAGTCTGAGAGAGGATGTCCATCATTTTGGTGACTTCGTGCTTCACTAAGTGTTTATAGGAGTAGGAGACTTGCAATCCCCTGATGAATGTGGCGACATCCACGTTGTCGTTGCAGTTATACACCAAGGCATTTGGCTTTGAAAATCACTGATGTAATGTTTGAGGCTCTCTTTGGGCTTCATTTTGATCGTGAGGAGGTGATTGTTGTTCTTTTTGAACTCCCATCAGGAAGTGTATTGGTGATAGAAGGCCCGCTTCACGTCTTCGAAACTTCGGAGAGAGCTCCTTGGGAGAGATTAGAACTAGAGACTGGATGAGAACACGTGACTCAAGAGGAGGTCATCGTGAGAGTGGACTGCCATCTTGTCTTAGAACTGTCGGAGGTGTTAGATGGAATAGTCGCCCCAGAGTAACACTCAAAGCTCGACATTATGAACTTTTCCTCTGAGAATGGTGAGTTAGAGGTTCTTAAGCCGCTAGGCTCCACCTCTTTTCAGAGTTGACTTGCTTCCTCAATCCGCTTTCCAACAATCTTCTCAAAATGTCCTCGATGAGAGGGACCTCGGAGCCTTGTGGGGATGAAAATTCTCGGAATGCTCATCATCACTTGGGAGGTCAGATCTGGCGCGCCTCTGATTGCTCTCGGTGTGTGGTTAATTTCCGAGGTAAGAGGTAGTGACGAGGGAGCCCGAGACCTTTTTTGCCCCCCTGATTCGCAGTGGATTGCGATTTTTGAAGGATCTCGATCTGAATGGCGAGTTGATTCTGGACGCGGGCCCCCTTGTCTCTCTAGAGCAGCCTTCTCACGTTCACGAGCCGTCTCCGCCCGTTACTCGTCCAATTGCCTTAAGAGGATGGAGAGCATTTGGAGGAACCGACCTTCGGTGGGGAGCCAAGTTTCATGTCCGTTGATCGCTGCCTCTGGCGTAGTAGCAGGGGAAGAGTGCTCTTCTCTGTCGTCTTCGATTTGAACATCGAGATGGGGCGGATGAGCATTGGTAGGCCTCGCGGCCCCAGCAGTCGTTGACTTGCCTTTTGAAGTGGCGACGGCGGCCTGAGATGCGCTCTTCCTTAGTGGGGCCATTTCCGGTTGGTGGGGCTTTTTGAGGAAGGGATTAAGAAAGAGAGGAGATTTTGAATGTGGGATTTAAGAGATCTCAATGAAAGCACCAAAATGTGGAGAAAAATTCTCGGAGAATTTCTTCACACCACAAATTATAAGTGAGTAGACAAGTGAAATCAATCGCAAATAACAAAGCACTTTATGTGAAAAACCGGAAAAGGAAAAACCACGGAAGGGGCAGAGAATTCACTATAATGTCACTACAAAGTGATCTTGTGATTACAATCTCTAAGATTTGATGTAATAATCCAACCCCCTTCTCAATGTAGATGTATTTATACCCGCCTGAGTTGTCACTGTGGGTGCGGATATTTTAGATCTACATAATTGCATAATTTGCACATTATGATCTCCTTGTAACTACTCAAATCGCGCCGCTTGATTGTAGGGATCACCCTACAGCGATATCCGCTACTACCATATCAATATGTATTGATACAAGGGCGTTATCATATTTAGAACGTGAGGATGATCTGACAGCGTAGTTGGATCCGCGAATTACGGAGATCGTGCCACCCGGTTGTAAGCAGAGCAGGAGTAGCATGCTTTGGTGGGTCGTGTCAGAGCCTTGGGTGGCTCCGGGAAAGATTCTTGTACTGATCGGAAAGGATTCTTGTACTAATTATTGGCGTCCCAGAGAGTCGCGCAGCTCTGTTTGAGTAGTAGATCCGGGCGAGTGATGTCTGATCAAATGTGGGCTCGGGGAGCCCCGAGGCTTTCTTGGGCCCCATTTTAGGCTTGTCTGTGAGCTGGGCTCGCTGGCAGAGAAGTGAAGC
Organism: Agave tequilana; assembly: GCA_038442645.1. Classification (NCBI taxonomy): domain Eukaryota; kingdom Viridiplantae; phylum Streptophyta; class Magnoliopsida; order Asparagales; family Asparagaceae; genus Agave; species Agave tequilana. Next base: position 117,706 of record JAVJIF010005394.1, read on the forward strand.
CTCCAGGTGTCCGGACACGTGTCTTGATCTTGATGAGGGTTAATATCTTGCCAACATAATTCAAACTTTTTGACAAAATCGTAGACGGATGCTCCCATGGTCTCTGGCATGCCCCCTACCAACACGATTATTTGGGGCACAAGTGGGTTTGGTTAACCCAAACCCGACCCGTGACCAACCCAAATTTGAGTTGGGTTGGTCACCGGTTGGCAAATGCCAACCCAAAAAAGTTCAGGTTGACCCTTGATCCCGAATACTTCTTCTTAAGTATATATGTAATTATGTATATTGTGTATAATAAATATTATAAATTATGAATACTTGTATATACCAACCCATATATATAAATACATAAATATAACTTACCAAATTGCCTTGGGGTTTTAGTATCGACCTGAGCCAAACCTGAATTGCCCAACCCAACCCGAATGGAACCCGAACATATCAATTAAGTTCGTGGTGGGTTCGTGTTGGGTAGGGCTGGGTGTTTCATGGTTGGGTTTGGGCATGGAGTTAGCCTTCAACCCGACCCAGTTGCACCCTTAACCATTATCAAATGGTAATGTAGTTATCTCAACTAACATGATATGTTATTTGCAGTAAATAGATACCAGTGGCTCAACTGCCCTGTTGCGTGGAAAATAATGACTACCTAACCACTTACTATAATTAAAACAAAGAACTACTCCATTGTCGGTTGTCTTTTCTTGACAAATGCTTGCTGATTGCTTCTGTATGTGCTTGTTTACAGTTCAAAAGCACCCTTGAGGCACATAGGAACTTGCTTCGTGAACTGGTCAGTAGATCTGAATATATACTCCTCTTTTTCCTCTCTTTTTCCCCTCTTTTTTTTTTTCCACTTTGAACACGAACAAAGAGACTAATTTGAGTTCTGCATTGGACACAGGAGATGAAAGACGATCACCAAGAATATGGATTTGTGACTGAAGATGCTGCTGCCATCGCAAATGAGAGTGCTCATCATATGTTTGCATTTCGTGTTCAGCCAAGCCAGCCAAGTCTTCTCGGGTTGGGATTCGGGTCCTATGACCTGAACCTTGCTTGACAGAATAAAGATGTCGCCTTTCCTTGCCATCAAAGACTTGTATGTGGTTTTAAATGTTTAGCTTAACTTTGCTCACAAGAAACATCACTCTTTGGCGAGTTCGATCAGTTGTCATGTCAATATCTGAGTTAGTCATGCATCCTTTATGTGCAAGAAAGAAACAAGACAATGTTCTATTAGATGATAATAGTGCTGGAAGCATTTCTTCACGTATTTGGGTTGGGTGCAATGTCCATTTTCGAAACCTGCGCTGTTTTTTGCACCTTCAATTATATCTTATGTTGTATACCTTGCGATTCTCTAGTTTTGCTCACCAGAGACATTGGCCAGTGTTTGATTTGATGTATTCACGCTCGTTGGCTACAGTTTGGTACAGGTAGGTTCATTTCAGGTGTTTGGGACCCTAAATACTGAAATGTACATTTTCTCAGTTTTGAAAGCTCTGGCTGTAGAAAACTCTCCATTGTTGACAAGGTTTTTTCTCTACTTGATTTCTTAATACTGAACCGGAAGTTTCTGGAGTCGACGATGAATGTACTATAATCTGTCACTGGGGATGTTCTCATCACCATGCTTGCTTTTTTTGATATTGCAAATGTTTAATTCGATCACTTTGGATTTGGATTGGGTGATCTTGTACCTTTTGAATACGGTGGAAGAGAAGCTGAGTAGAATGCCAAAAATGTGAAGGCCATATAAAGAGATCGAGTGGGTAATTTCAACCCTGCGCTCAAATAAAGTGACGGGTTCTCCCGAAGTTAGCTTGTCGGTCAGATCTTAGGTTTGCTTCTTAGAGGTTACCAATTCGAATCTCTTAGGGTGGACATTTGTGATGGGTGTATGTAGACTTGAAGGTAACTTCTATCTTGTTTTAAAAAAAAAAAAAAAAAAAAAACCCTCTTGTTGTTGGGGCATTCCTAGGACTTGCCGCCACATGCTTTGTATGTAAATGTCTTTACCTACTCTTTCAGACTAGTCTTTTGAGAATGTGTAAATGCGCATATACTGAAAACAAAATTGTGGTACTAAACTGAAATTGTGTAATGTTGGAAAGTAATATTAGCAAAAAATTTACCTTTTACCAGGGATGAGAACGATCAGTGCATTGCTGCTTATGCATCGTTGGATATGATGTGTGAAACTAGTATTTCAAATTTTAGCTCTGCCGATGATTAGAATTATCAACGCTTATTTATTAGCGTATTACTGTTCATGTGGACATGGTGTGTATTGTCCGACTAGACACTATTTTCTATTGTTAAAAATAAGTAAGCATTTTGATTTAGGCTTATCCATATATACCATTCACATCTGTTATATTTTTAAAATTACCCTTCAAATCTGTATATTTTTTACAGTTACCCTCTTAATTCTTTAAATTGATCAAAATTGCTCCCACTGTCAGCATGAAAAAGAAATATTCTGTTATTTTTTTGAAATTTCTTTAATGCCCCACATTTCTAGTTTTTTTTGAAATCTAAATTAAATTTTAATTAAACTTAAATTTAATTTAATTGATCAATCGACCTGCAAGAGCGAGTCTCCGACGTCGACTAGATCTTCCGAGATTCGGAAGCTCGACTGAGGATCGCTCTCGAAGATGATGTAATGATTTTTGGGGATTTTCTTTGAGTCGTTCTGGTTTGAAGTTGGTTGGTCGTTCTGAGGTATTTGATGGATTTCTGTGCTCTGAAGACAAAATTGATGAAGGAACGAAATCGGCTGGCTCTGACTTCGAAGAAATTGGGGAAAGATCTCTCAAAGGCATGAACTTTTTGGGTTTTGATGGGTGAATCTGTGAGGAAGAAGGAGAGAAGAGTGGGCATGGATGAATTTGATAAAAGATTGAGGGTAAAAAGTAACATGGGAGATAATTTTAATCAAATTATAAAATTTGGGGGGTAATTTTAGAAATAAAAAGATGTGGAGTGTAATTTCAGAAATATGAAAGATTTAAGGATATATATAGAAATGTTATATGGGTATTAATACTGAAATAATAGAGGCGTGAAGGATTCAAATGGGGTAGTTATATGGGTATTAATGCAAAATGTATTAGTTTTAGCAGTGTGTATGTAGAAAAGTCAAATATGTTTAAAGAATAAAATATTTGAATACATATAATGAAGAGATGGACTTAGGTCATTCCGAATGGATTCGAATCCGAATTTTCTCCACTCAAATATAATACTCTGACATTCGAATACAAGATCTACTCCATTGAAATTAATTTATATTATTTCAAGTATTTATAAACTAAAAATCAAGTGTTTTGAATATATTTTGTCCATCTATCAAGCGTCGCAAAATAGACGGCCGAAAGTAGTGAGTTGGTTAGATTTATGTCTTTAGACATACAAATTCTCGATCCGATCATTTGATCATAATCTAAACATTTAAAACCCTTACAAACCAATTTTTGTTAGGTTTCAAATATTCTACACCGTTAAACTAGCCAACTCACTATTTAGGTCATCCGTTTTTTTCTTACTTGATGTATGAGCAAAAAATATTCAAAATACTTGATTTTTGATTTATAAATACTTGAATTAATATAGATCAACTTCAACGGAGTGAATCTTTTATTCGAATGTCAGATATTGGTATTTGAGTGAGAAGGATTCGACCTCGAATCTTTCTGAAAAGATACAATTCTATCTCTATAATGAATATATAAGATACCTTTTGTAGAATTCAGCTATGCATGAATTTGAGATTAATGATGATTTGGAGTCCTGTCCCCTGTGTTAAATTTAAAGTTGAGTCCAAATCTAAAATTATCAAGAGGGACTTGCATGTCAAATGGGTAACTCAGTGTCTAACTTCATGAAGGTCTCTGTCACACAATATGCTAATTCTGGTAGACTTAGAGCCTGTTTGTTTCGTTGTAAAAAGTCGCAAGTCGTAAGTCGTAAAATGAGAATGGAAAAAGTGAACTGTAGCAGAGAAAATATATTGTGTTTTACGGTGTTTGGTTGATAAAGTGAAGTGTAAATAGAAAAGTATATTGCGTTTTACGGTGTTTGGTTGATAAAGTGAAAGTGTAAATGGTAAAGTATATTGTGTTTTACGGTGTTTGGTTGGTAATATAAAAGTGTAAGTGAAAAAGTTGACCACAAAATTAACTGTAGCAGTGATTTAAATATTATAAATACTATTAAATTAAGGGCCTGTTTGTTTCGTTACAAAACGTCGCAAGTCGTAGGTCGTAAAATGAGAATGGAAAAAGTGAACTGTAGCAGAGAAAATATATTGTGTTTTACGGTGTTTGGTTGATAAAGTGAAGTGTAAATGGAAAAGTATATTGTGTTTTATGGTGTTTGGTTGATAAAGTGAAAGTGTAAATGGTAAAGTATATTGTGTTTTACGGTATTTGGTTGGTAATGTAAAAGTGTAAGTGGAAAAGTTGACCACAAAATTAACTGTAGCAGTGATTTAAATATTATAAATACTATTAAATTAAATCTAACAAATTAAATTGTATTAATAAATTTGAGATAAAAAATTAATAATCTTAATATTTTATTTATAACAATAATATTAATAAAATATTAGTATAAATAGTAAAATATTACTAAAATATTAACTAAATAAATAATATAAAATTTTAAGAAAATCTAAAGAGCATTAATAAAATTTTAAGAATACTAATAAAATATAAATATTAAAAAATGTTACAACAATAATAAAATATAGTTATAATATTATAATATTAAAAATACTTGAAAATTATTATAATATAAATTTTATTATAATATTATTGTAATATTATAGAAATATAAAATTAATAAAATAAAATATAATTATAATTTAATAATAAATTATCATTATAGTATTATTATACTGAATTATTATTACAATATTAACATAATAAATTATTAATATAATACTAAAATATATTATGATATTAATAAAGTAATTTTTTATATTAAAAAATAAATAATTAAATATATATTAATTTTATATGAAAGTATAATACTGTTATATTAATAAAATATTAACTCTAAATAAAATAATAAAAAATGGAATAAGTATTAATAAAATAATAAAATATTAAATATTAAAACAATAAAAAGTTAAAGATTAAAAATATAAAATAATTAAATAATTGAATAAGAAATTGAACACTATTAAAATATTAAATATTTAATTATATTTAATTATATATTGATTATCAAGTAACTGTTTTGAACTGTAAGTGTACTACAAGTGAGAGTTACATGACCACAAAATTAACTGTAGCAACTGCAAGTGGGAAAATATGAGTGTAAAAGTGAGATTTACATGGCCACAAATTTAACTGTAGCAACTGCAAGTGGAAAAAGAAGAGTTGCAAAAGTGTTTTGCATTTTTCATTTTGCAAATGAAACCAAACAACTTTAAATGTAAAGTTACAAAACTTTTTGCATTTTGCAAACGTTTTGCAACTTACCAAACACGCCCTAAATCTACTATTGCAAATTAAATTGTATTAATAAATTTGAGATAAAAATTAATAATCTTAATATTTTATTTATAAAAATAATATTAATAAAATATTAGTATAAATAGTAAAATATTAATTAAATAAATAATATAAAATTTTAAGAAAATCTAAAGAACATTAATAAAATTTTAAGAATACTAATAAAATATAAATATTAAAAAATCTTACAACAATAATAAAATATAGTTATAATATTATAATATTAAAAATACATGAAAATTATTATAATATAAATTTTATTATAATATTATTGTAATATTATAGAAATATAAAATTAACAAAGTAAATAAAATAATAAAGTATTAACTAAAATATTATATTAAAATATTAAATTAAAATAGTAAAATATTAAATATTAAAACAATATTAAAACAATAAAAAAATTAAAGATTAAAAATATAAAATAATTAAATAATTAAATAAGAAATTGAACACTATTTAAAATATTAAATATTTAATAATATTAAATTATATATTGATTATCAAATAACTGTTTTGAACTGTAAGTGTACTACAAGTGAGAGTTACATGACCACAAAATTAACTGTAGCAACTGCAAGTGGGAAAATATGAGTGTAAAAGTGAGATTTACATGATCACAAATTTAACTGTAGCAACTGCAAGTGGAAAAAGAAGAGTTGCATTTTGCAACTTGTTTTTCAGCGAAACAAACAATGAAAAATGGAAAAGAAGTTTTACGACTTGCGTTTTGCGGCGAAACAAACACGCCCACAGAAGTGAGGAAGTGAAAAAATTCATTTCTCACTTTTTTTATTTATTTTGAATCAGAAATGAGAAATAAAAAAACTCTTTTTTTCCCCTTTTACACATCTATTTTACAATATTATTTCCCCTTTAAAGGTGCTACACTTAATTTTGTAGCAATGTAAAAATTTTGTGGTCATGTAAATTTCATTTATAATAAGTTATAGCTTAAAATAGCTAATTTTGATGTCATATAAATCTCACGTGCACTCTAATTACGGTCCTAAAATATTATTTCAGAATTAATTTTTAATTTAATATTATTTTATAGTCAATTTTGTGATCAACTTTTTCACTTCCACTTCTATATTACTAATCAAATACCTAAAAATACAATATATATTTTCACACTTACACTTTCACATTACAACCAAACAGCGAAAATGAAAATTGCACAAATCTCAAATTTTCACTACACTTTCACAATTCTCTTTCTCATCTCCCACTTCCGTTTTTGTATTAAACCAAACAGGCTTGTGAAAATAAATAGAACATTGTCCCCAATCCTCATTAAGGGTTTCAGTTATGGTAAGTTCGTGGGACCCACTAATTACTTGTTTAAGGAGAATGGAAAGAGAGAGAGAGAGAGAGAGAGAGAGAGAGAAGAAAGAAATAAAAAGTGCACTTCCAAGTTACTTTTGGCAATAAAATAGTCTTGCAAAACATTGAAGATATGTTTGCACAATTATAAACATACATCTTGTGTGCTATTAATCTCTAATTGAGGATATTTGATTTGTAATTATATGAACTAAACGGTTAGTTGGCTAATGTATGTCCTCCAACGTATAAATACAATTCTTTTATTGTTTTATATTTTCTAAAATTTTATAGTTCGAGAATGCTGATGAGATGTGGGTTAAAAGCCACATCATATTAACATTCAATTCAAAACTTTTAATTACTTGATTCACTTTCGCCTCAATAAAATTCGACCAACTTAAGTCCTTTGAAACCTTATTTGGGAAAACTTTCATATAGACTGAGTAAGGTGAAAAGAGTAATGAGTGAGAGATGAGGCGAAAGATTATACACATTTATTGCATTATTCTTTATTATATTTTCACATTTATCGTGTAAGAAATCTGTCAATTTTCTTGTCTTAAATGTCTATTTTGTAGAAGACAATCATGAAGGGGAAGAGGATAAAATCAAATACATAAATTTAACTAGATTATTTGGTTAGAGGAGGATGATCCCAAATCCAATTGGTTAAATTTAGATTTTGGTGAATCAAGTGAAAGCCAAAGATTAAAAGGAGAATCGTCAAAATCTAGGCCCAAACTGAAAATCCAACAGAAGGTAAAAAAGAATCGTCAAATCAGGGACCTACACTCATGGGTGTGGCGACCTAGCCGCACCCAAACCGTGGAAACGCGGTGGCCGCGTTTCCGCGGCTATCTTATGTAACAGTCCCAGATTTCTTAATGATCTCAATATACCTAAACATCTATTGATCAACAGATTATCATAATCATCTCCAAATTCTTGAAAATTTTGGCAGCACTTCTTCTATAATACGGAGTCTACTTGATACATTGACATATACAATTCTATATTTTCATCAATCATATATCACAATTTCGGCTTGACATTGCCTACTTAAAAATCTCTCACATTTATCATGTGGATACAACACGAGATAACAAATCAAACACTTACTTGAGAATAATCTCCTTGGTATCACCATCTAACACAAGCCAACTCAAGATAATATCCATAAGAACTTATACACAAGTCCACACATATACATCATCGAACTAAATCACATATATGCAACTATTCAGACTAACTATACATCAACTCTACGTACATGCATATAACCAAACTACTCAATTACAAGTCAATATAGAAGCTTGGTAGGCCCACACAATGAATGCTATGCACCCTTTCAGTGCTCTACTCTTTCCTTTGCTGCTATTTATCCCTGGCTTGCCCTGAAAAACAATGAAGCTATGGGGGGGTGAGCTCGACAGCTCAGTGAGTGGAGTCAATCTCATACATAATTGTAGCATGGCATTAACGATGTATAGTATACACGATACATGAAAATATGATGAATGTGGTACATGAAGTATGTGATAATGAATGCTTCTACTTGATTGTGTATTTACTTTCAGCTATTGTTCAATTGATACTGATAGATGCACACATGACCAGTATCAGATGTCTCCAATACCATATACAATAACACATCCAACATACCCTCAGTGTCACACACACACACACACACATACATATACATCACACATAGCCATTTATTCTCAATTATTTGTAAGGATACAAATATATGTATATCATAGCACCGTCTTCGCACTCCGCCCGTGCAATACGGGTCCCTTCCTCCAGATATATGTATATATAATGCAATAACACCGTCTTCCCCCTCCCACCAGCTCCCGCCCGGCCCCTTCCTCCAGATATATATATATAGCACCGTCTTCGCACTCCGCCCGTGCAATACGGGTCCCTTCTCCAATATATAATATATATATATATATGCACACGATATCAGCACATCCAATTCCATAAGATTCATATATTATGCACATCATTTCATATATGGGATGATACTCTCAATTAGTATTTACCCGTTACCTTGTATTCTTATACAATATCCGCACAAATGTCTTAACCAAACATATCACCCACATATATATTATGTACATAATCAAGTAACATACACCCATCATATTCATGTCAATCATAATGACTTCTATTCCGTAACATGCATGTCAATGCCATTGTACACCATATTCCAAAATGCAAGCCACATTTGCAATTAGGTATATTGCTATATTAAACAAGTTATTATCCATATTTGCAATTAGGTATAATGCAATCCAATTTATTAAAAACCCCACTCACCTTTGTCTGAATTCGGTTATCAATCCTGCAGATACGTAGCTCTCGATTTCACGATCGCAATGGTTCAAAAATCGCTCGAATCCGACTCCGGATGATCAAGTTATCACCCAAAAACCAAACCAATAACTTAGGGTTTAGATATCAAATATTCAGAATTATCTGGGGACCCGTTATAAATTTTCTGGGGTCTAAAATCAAATAACAGAAACTTTCAAGGGTCAAAATGGAATTTACCTTTCTTAAGTGATTGGGTCGGGTTCGGGTCTTAATGGGTCGGATTTGAATCCAAACCCAAACGGGTTTCTTCTTCTTTTTCTTTTTCTTTTCCTCCTCAAAACAGCAGCGCAGGCAGCAGCCCTGCTGCCTGCGCGCTGATCTCTGGCGGCCGGCGCTCCGGCCGCCGTGCCTGGCCGGCGTTGGCGACGGCGGGCCTCCCCGGATCCCCCCCTCGGTCGCCGCCGTTCTTCCAAGCCAGAGAGAGGAGTCATAGAGAGAGGGGGAGAAGGAGACAGTGCGCCAACACCCCAAACCACCATTATCAGCACCCCTACTGTTGCCGCCCACCATGCAGAGAAGTAGGGGGAGAACTCGGCTGAGTGAGGAGAGAAAAGAAGAGAGATGGAGTGGGTTTTTTTTTTCTTCTTTAATGAACTTCATTCATAATTATCCTTTATATATATATATATATATATATATATATATATATATATATATATATTCCCCTTTGATTTCTATGATGCCACCTAGCTGTACGCGCCGGAAAAAAAGAGAAAGAAGTCTTTACTGTAAAATTTTCCTTGAATCAGATGAAAAATTACAACAAAACTGCTTTTTCCTTCCAGTTACAAGGGAGGGAGGATGTTGAGCCTTGAATCCTCCCTTTGTTTAGTGCTGGGTTCTTCGTGTGGCGGTGGAGAGTGAATCTTGTTCTCCGTTGACCGGATGACCATCGGGATCGTCAGGGAATCTTCTCTTTGGCTGGTAGAGGGAGTATCACAGCTCTGTCTACCAAAACTCTCAAAGAGAAGGTAGGCAAAGGACAACTCGTACGCAGCGAGCTTGTTGAAGAGTTGAGCTCTCTCCTTTTTCTGCCGTGTCTCTGTCTTGTCGACTCTCTCCGTATGTTCTGATCTCCTCCCTTGTCGTCCCTTTTTTTTTTACCCTCTATAGCGGCTGGGCTATTTATAGAGGTTTCAGGGGTGGACGTGCCCCCTAAAAGCGCTCCATAATGGGGGGTAACTTCCCCACTTTCCCGCTATGTGGGCGGTGACTGGCCCAATAAGCAGGGCGGTTATAACCGAGGCGCGGGTCTGAACCCTCGCGCCTTGATGCTGAGACGCGGGTGTCGAGCCCACGCGCCTTGAGGTTGAGACGCGGGTGTCGAGCCCACGCGCCTTGAGGTTGAGACGCGGGTGTCTAGCCCACACGCCTTGAGGTGAGACGCGGGTGTCTAGCCCACGCGCCTTGAGGTTGAGACGCGGGTGTTGAGCCTTCGCGCCTTGAGTCTGAAACTCTGCCTTTTAATGGCTTGTCTTTTAGTGATTTTTAGACAGCCTACAGAACCCCCTCCCACTGCTGAGCCTGCCCCAAAGAAGGTTCGGAGAGACATGACGGCTGCAGTTTCTCGATCCGCGGACATCCCTTCTGGTGTTGGGGAGCCGAGGGAGGAAGAGGTGGACAAGGATGACACTCCCTTAGTCCATGCCCGCAGGTTACACCGCATAAGCCTCAGGATTGCATATGAAGGGGAGCCTGCTGACTGACCCACCGCCACTGACAAGACCGCGCAGCTCGAGGTCGATATAATGAGCGGAGGCGACGTTGAGATTCCGGGGATCTCAGCTCAGCCCGAGTCTTCCTCAGCTCAGAGGAGGGATGAGGCACAACAGCCTGGGTCTCCTTCTGTCTTCATCTCCAGTCCTCGGATGATTGACCCCAGCCCTACCACTGGGGTGTTTAGAGGCAAGGCTTCGGCTACCGAGGCCTCTCACGTTGAACTGTCGTCTTTCTCATCCGCAGAGGAAAGCGATTTCGAGGATGAGGTCGACTATGGTGACGAACCCGCTCCTCCTGATCCGAGCAAATTCTCACACATCTCGGAGGAGGAAATACATGGGTGTGAGCCGGCGACGACGTCACCACCAGCGGTTGCTCCTGCTGAAAGTACTCTTTTCACCTTCTGACCTGATTTCCCTTTTCATTTTGAAGAGGAGGCTTTAACATTCTCCTTTTATGCTGCAGGATTGGCTGAGGATACTGAGGCTGCAACCTCCTCGCATATCGAGGAGATGATGCAAGAATTGACCCAGCCGGAAGGAGTTGAGACTCCAGCTGCCGAGGCAACTACCGAAATCGGGGAGACTTCTACTCTGCAGGAAGAGGAGGCCACCACTGAAGTCAGGGAGACTTCTCCTCTGCAGGGTTCGCCCAAGGATTCGACATCTCTGGACCTCCAGCTTGGTAAGGAAGTTTTGATGTCTCGGATGTTTCTCTTTTTACCATTCTGGCTAATGTTGAGATAACTTGCAGAGAGAACTGAGGGGGCCCAGGTAGAGAGTCTGACGGTCAGTGTCCCTCCAGAAGGCCACACGGCCCAAGCCTTGGCTGAGGTTTCTGAGGAGGTCGAGCTCACTATCCTGTCATCGGCTGTGGAGGTTCCTGCAGAGGTGGTACCCCCAGAAGCGCCAGTGGCTGCTCCTGCTCCTGCCGTACCCGTGGTCAGCTCGACTCTTGCACCAACAGAGCCGATCTACATCCCCCACCCCGTGATAGAAAGGGGATCGGGGAGCACTTCGGATGATGATATCATGGAGCTTTTGACACGCCAGGCGGTGCAGCAGTTCCTTACCTCGATGCGAACATGCATCAATTTCGTCCTGACTAGGGGTAGCTCCCTTGACTTCGCCCAGATGTTTCTCGGAAATCAGGTCGAGAACATCAAGTTGGCCGGAGGCCCTTCGCTAGCCCAGGCGAGTCAGCTGCTGGTGGATCAGCTGGGACAGCACCTGAGAGAGCTTCGATCCCTGGAGGATGATGCCGGTTCATCCCACGAAACCCAAGAAACGCTGAATAGGCTCCTTGTTGCTCAAGAGCAGGAGCGAAGAGAGGTGGAGGAGAAGATCACCGATAGCACTCGTCTTCTTGAACGTGTCCAGGCTGATCACCAAAGGCTGGCGATTGAGTCCGAGGAGTCAGAGACGATCATACAGGCCGCAAAGCAGGCTATCCTTGACTCTCGGGCTGTTATAGCCAGGGCTGAGGCTATGATTGTCTTCAACGAACAGAGGCTTGCTACCTCTGAAAAGAGGCTAGCGGAGTTAGAGGTTGCCAAGGCGCAAGCTGAAGCGGACCTCTCTGTTCGTTCGTCCGAGCTGGAATCCCTCCGAGTGCAAGCGCAGGGATTTTTGTCTGAAGCGGATCTGCGGGCCCGAGCTCTCATGGAAGTTGAGAAGGCGCGTCAACATAAGATACATCGCCTTAGAGAGCAAATCCGTTCTTTGGCGGACCAGGACTTGTAGCCTTCTCTCTTTTTTTTTTAAGAAAAGGACACTCTGTTCACTAAGAGTGTTTTGTATTAGCTTTTATCATTTTTGATATAATAAAAGTCTTTGAAGTTTTTGGTTCCACCTCCTTTGTTGCCTTACTGTGGATGAATTCGACCTCTTGATCACAATCTTTGATTAACTGACTGTGAATGATGAACTTAGGTGAGAATAAGTTCTTTAAATGAAACGCGGCGTTTGACCCATAGGACCTTAGGCAGAACTAAGCCCTTTTGATGAGACGCGGCATTGGTTCATAGGGACTTAGGTAGAACTAAGTCCTTTTGATGAGACGCGGCGTCAATTCATGGAGAGACGCGGTCATCAGTTCATAAGAACTCAGATAGAACTAAGTCCTTTTGATGAGACGCAGCGTCAATCCATAGGGAGACGCGACGGCGTCAACTCGCAGAGAGAAACGCGGCTTTGAGTAACGTGAGTCTGTCCTGCCAATGAAGACGCGACTCGAGCGGACGCGAGGGACGCAGCCTTGTGTATTTTCCCCTTAATCTCAGAATGGACTAAGTCCTTTGCTAAGTCAAGTGCTTTCCCTTAAAATGGGCCCTGTTTGCTGAAGGGACGCGATTCTGAGTCACGCGGACTTTCCTTTGGAACGCAGGTGGACGTCATTCATTCTGAAAAAGGAGACGCGGGTTCCACGATGCGATTTTTTTCATCTGCGTATCGATGTAACTTCCAGACGTTACATGCGGCCTGACATAAAGATTTTATGAGATCTTTGAACGTCAAGTCTTCACTGACGATTGAACGTCAAGTCTTCACTGACGATTGGGAAACCGGGTCATCCGTTGTTTCCCGAAGCAGTTGTCCACGCGTCAGTTCTTCATTGGACTTGGGCGTTAATACCCTTTAATGTAAAACTGGCGCTGGCGGTTGTCGACCAGCGTCTTCAACGTTTCCCGAAGCGACCCTCCACGCGTCAGCTTCCCATTGGACTTTGACAATCGTGCGGTCATTAAGGCCGACGGTTCCAATTGATGAACCATTAATGACGGTTACCAGGAGCGGCCTATAAATAGGGGCTCGCCTTCTTTAGCAGTCCCAATCTTAGACTATTTTCCCTTTTAAGAGAACGATTGCTCTGAGAACTTCCGCCTTCTTCAGAGTTTCTAATAGGGGTACTGTCTTCATGGATGAAGACGACTCCGGGGAAGAAGATGACCCAGAGCTTTCATGCTTCTGTTTGGTCTCTTCAATACAAAGTGTCTCTCTGATCACCTTCCATGTCCATATTCTGATGCAGAGAGTTAAACTCTTGACAGAGGCCTCTGCTGGTATGCCGTCCCGACTTGCCGTGATGTTTCTAGTCCACCCAAGTTTGCACTTTGGCATCATCATCATCTGGATTTCCTCATGAAGTCTGAGTTGGTGCATTCCTTCTAAAATTTGCGCCGACGACTTAAACTTCCCTGGACGCGAGTACTGAAGTCTTTGGCACTTGGCGCTGACTTTGCTCATGAAGCTCGCGTTTTAAGGCCACTGATTTGGAAGAATTCCAACTCGAGCTGAAGGTTTCAGACCCGAATTTTGCAACCCCTGTTCCCTCGACAGGGAGATGGCAATTTTCGGCGTCTGAGTCCTTTCGCGCCTTGTGTTTTAGGCGCGGGCGCAAAATAAGACCGCGTTTGAATCCTGTGTGTGGCACAGTTTTGATTCGCGTCGACCGCGTTTGAATCCTGTGTGTGGCACAGTTTTGATTCGCGTCGGCTTCTGTTGACGCGGTATTTTGACTCAATGCGCGGGCTCATTCCCGCGTCTGAAGTCTTCGACAATAGCCGCGTCTGTCACTTAGTTTTCTTTGAAGTATACTAAGTTCCAGATTTTCTAACCCCCTTGTTTATTCCTTTTAGGTAGGCTTGATTGTCCTTTTTCAAGTTCGCTGGGCCCCTGGAAGAATATTCCGGTCGGCGAACTCGTTCGATGTTCATCTATAAGGGAATATATTATGGTCCTCGTCGTCTACAAGGGAATATATTATGTCCCTGACGAGGACTTAACCCTCGCCAAGGTCTCTTCAGATCCACTGCACCAGTCATGCCTGCTGGCAAGGGATGGTCAGGGTAAGTATGGCGGCGAGGAGGTTACGGTGGATACAGTGGCAGATAGGATCCTCTTCCTCTCCCACTCCAGAAGTGACATCAAGGACACTCCATGTTCGTTGGATGGCCTTCTGGCGAAAGAGATGCTCATGAATGAAGGGTTGCATGGCTTTCTGCTGCCACCGGACCTCAAGAACACTATTGCTCTTAGCTTAGTCAGTTAGGGCTCTTCCGATGTTTACGTCATGCACCATAGTGCAACCGGCTCCAATTGTCGCCACAGTTTGGCACTTCTTCAGACATCGTGCACTTGGAATTAGATGCGGCTTCAGGGAGTGAGTACGACCTCTGAGAGAGAGAGAGGGACTTCTTTGTACTCCTTAATTGTAACACTCAATCTTATTGTATAAGAGAGCGTTTTGTATCACTTTCATATGCCTGGATATAAATAAAAGTGATACTTTTCTTTTTGCCTCTTTCATTGTCTTGAACTTTTTGTTTTCAGTTAGACTCATAGAAGCAAAGAATCTTTGACTTTGTCAAAATTATGATGATAATCTTAATAAGTCAAACTTTGTAGGGAAAGATCCTATTTTAGGAACTCTCACAATACTGTCAGAGGTGTAATATTAACTTGACAGAGATGAAATAATTTTTGGTGGACCTGCCACTTTATAAGAGAAAGTGACAAGTAGAATTGGTACCCCCAGGGAGGGTGAACTTTTATCAAGTGTTTGGGATTAACTTGATTGAGCTCAGCTGGGGATTTGATGGAAACACTGTTGATGGTGTAGTATTAACCTAACAATGTTTTTAGGTAGACTTGTTATTCTGTTGAAGAGAATAACAAGTAAGACTAGACTCGTGGGGAATCTAGGAAAGTTTGTTACCGTTAGAGGTGTGATATTAACTTAACGGGTTGAAAGTGGTCTTGTCAGAAGTGTAATGTTAACTTGACAAGGATGTGAGTCAGAGGTATGATATTAACTTAACTCAGAAGTGTCACTGTCATAGGTGTAATGTTTAACTTGACAGTGAGGGTAATGCTAGAGGTGTAATGTTGAACTTGGCATTGGTCATCTCGGCTTGTATAAGGAAGTCCGAGGGAAAGTCATGGCCATAAGTGTATTGTTTAACTTAGCAATGACTTGATGCTAGAGATGTAATGTTAACTTAGCATCATTCATTTCAGCTTCGATATGGAAGTCTGAAGAAAAGTGACTGTCAGAGGTGTAATATTAAACCTGACAGAAACCTGATTACTGTTTAGAGGTGTGGTGTTAAACTTTAACAGTAATTTGTCAGAGGTGTAGTATTAACTTGACAAAGATTGACTCATGATAAGAGCAATTTGAGGACCTGTCATTCTATTGGTGAGAATTGACAAGTGAAAATTTGAAATGCCAGAGGTATAGTGTTAACTTGGCAAATTTAAAAGTTTGATACTCCGTGTAGAGTTGACAAACAAAATTTGTACTCGACAAGGAATATTGAAAAGTTTCCATTACCAGAGGTATAGTGTTAACTTAGTAATGGTTGTATTTTGTAGACCTACCATTCTGTATATGAGAATTGGTAAGGGATTTTGGAAGAAAGAGTGGAGCCAAGTCCACTTAGGATTTTTAACAAACCCTCAGTTATCAACGAATTTGAGGTGCCTTTACCAACTACCGTTTGAGTTGGGCTAGCCATGCTATTCCCCTCAGCATGATGAGTTTTCGAAGACTTATGTTGGGCTTAGAAGCCAACATTTTCCTCTATCCTTAGCCGTCGGGGGTGTCGGATGTTATAATGAAGAAATTCTTCTTACTTTGATCAGAGGTGTACTTTTAACTTGATCAGCGGAAGAATACCATCTAAGGATAGTATTTCTTCAGGAACCTGCCATTGATCGGCATCATGAGTGTATCGCCATTTGAGGTTATGAGGCGATATGACCCATTCGAGTAGACTGACTCTACTACAAATGGTCCTTCCCATTTGGGTTGGAATTTTCCTTTTGTCTTGTGTGTCATTACTATGGGTCTTCTGACGGCTAAGACAAGATCGCCTTTCTTGAAAGTTCGCATTTTAACTTTCTTGTTGAAGGCTCTGGTAATACGAGCTTGGTAGAGCTCGATTTGTTGTTGGGCCTGCAGACGTTTATCATCTAAGGCCTCCAGTTCCTGGAGTCGCTGTCGATGCTTCTCCTCTGTTGTCATCTCCACTGTCAAGGCGATGCGTAGAGATGGAATTTAGATTTTCAGTGGGAGCACGGCTTCACATCAATATACCAAAGAAAATGGCGTGGCTTTAGTTGGGGTTCGCACAGTTGTGCGATAGGCCCATAAGCATTTACCTAGTTTGTCGTCCCAGTCCCGTTGACTTTTCGAGACGAACTTTTTGAGAAGCTTACCAATGGTCTTGTTGAAAGCTTCTGCGAGGCCGTTAGCGGCAGGATAGTATGCCGTTGAGGACACTCTGGATTTTGAACTTAGCGCAGAATCTCTGGAAAGCCTGGCTGATGAACTGAGGTCCATTGTCATGGACAATTCGTCGAGGTACACCGAAACGGTAAATAACGTGATGTTTCACGAACTTGATCACGTTCGACGATTTGACCTCCTTCAAAGGAATGGCCTCAGCCCACTTAGAGAAATAATCGGTTATTGTCAAAATGAACCGATGTCCTTTTGATGATGGTGGGCTGATAGGGCCAACCACATCCATCCCCCACATTTCAAATGGCCAGGTAGAGGTTGTAGAGTGGAGGTAGCCTGGTGCTTGATGGATGAAATCGCCATGCACTTGGCAAGCGTGACATCTTTTAGCATAAGTAATGACATCGGCAATCATCTTGGGCCAGTAGTAACCCAATCTTTGGAGTCGATGTGCCAGTTTTGGGCCAGGTTGATGGGCTCCACACATACCGTCGTGGGCTTCTCTCAATACCTCTTGGGCTTCTTTTGGTGAGAGGCACCGGAGCAAGATCCCGTCATGCGATCGACGATACAATGTTCGCGTAATCGTATTATAATAGAATTTGGGGGCTTTCCTTCGAATGGCAGCCGCCTCTTTGGTGTCTTCAGGCAGAATGTCGTATAAGACGAAATCAATGTAGGGGAATCGCCAGTCTTTAAGCTCTGGACCGGTTGACAATTCCAGTGCTTCTTTGCCTTGACAATCTCCCTTTGACTCCTGATAGCCCTCGAGAGCATTTCTCGGGCAATACAGGTCGTGGCTGTAGACGAGTATCTTCCCATTGCTCCAGCTGGAAGAGCTAAGGAGGCCGCGAGGGATGCGTGTAACGCCCCGATCCTGGCGGATACGGACACGTCACCGCGACGTATATACGTAGGTCAGAACTGCCCCCACATATATACGCTAAGCGAAAAAGTACAATATAATCCAGAAACAGAGTATAACACAAGCGTGATATATTCATATATGCCAACAATAGAGTACAAGTACAAAGTTATACAAGTTATGAACTGATACACTTTACAAGTGTTTTGTTTCACAACCAAGTCCAAAAGAATATACACAAAGTCTACACAAATGCTCACATAAGAGAAGGAAATCCTGTGAGCCAAAAGAAATGGTACGGCACTGGAGGAACTAGAGCTGGTTGGCCTGCTCACTGAAGTACTCTTGGTCCTCAGTGGATGGATCCACTTCGTTCCAAGTCTCGGGATCTGAATATGCAAATCCACAGAATCAAGACATATCATAATAACGAGATATGGCCAACTGGCTAATGGACATGAGTAAATAAGATATAGCAGTATAAAGGTAGAGCATGAAATTCCAAAGTCCTAAAACAATACATCTACAATTAATGTCTTAATTTTATTACTTATTTCATTGTGATATCTAGCTATGTGGTCCAGCGTCCCAGTGCACATAGATCCATATCCCAATAAAACAAGGGGGTTATTGGAAATCAGCGGTTGTATCGAAGAACTATGTTTACAGTGGACCCCGTACATGCCCGGGATAACGGTCCATGATTGTTCCGTTGCTTGTAAACGGAAGCCAGCCGCTAGGCCAAACAGTAGAGTCTTATTTGTATGCTCTTGTCATGACTTGATTCCTGAATAGGGAGCAAGCTCTCCCCTCGGTCCCCTGGTGTACCGCAGGTTAGACCGGAACATGAGTTGCACAACATTTCCTAAAACCACTGTAAACACGAACACAATCGATATCCGCATGGTCTCCCCCGGACCCAATATAAGTTGATCTATTTTATACAAAAGTCAAATCTATCATGCTTGGTATAAGTGATAGCATGATAATTGGGCCAATGGTGGCCGGCCATGGAGATGAAGAAAAGATAGTTGGCTGCAGCCGTCGGAAATCGGACACATTCCCAGGCCTTTGTCCTTTTGGGGCCGCTAGCTCTTGCCTAAGGAGCTCGGTCTGCTGTTGTTGGTTCTCCATCTGCTTCTGCTGATTGTCCATTTGCTGCTGCTGGTACTGTTGCTGGTTATTCATCTGCTGCTGCTGATTCCCTAGCATAGTCTGAATGATCTGGAGGACATCAGCATTCTCTCCTCCTCCTATAGGTCCATTCGGGACTTGCCCGACGTTGTTACGACCTGAGCGTCTCTCCATCGAATGATAACTGGAATTGGAAACAATGGAAAGGAGTTCAGGATATGAAGGAATTGATCAAAGAAGGAAGCAAGACGGACTCTATAACTTTGTACATTATAGTTGGCACTAGCAAATACTAGGATTTGCCACTTGATTGTACTTTAGGTTTGAGAGCCTAGGCTCTGATACCAACCTGTAACGCCCCGATCCTGGCGGATACGGACACGTCACCGCGACGTATATACGTAGGTCAGAACTGCCCCCACATATATACGCTAAGCGAAAAAGTACAATATAATCCAGAAACAGAGTATAACACAAGCGTGATATATTCATATATGCCAACAATAGAGTACAAGTACAAAGTTATACAAGTTATGAACTGATACACTTTACAAGTGTTTTGTTTCACAACCAAGTCCAAAAGAATATACACAAAGTCTACACAAATGCTCACATAAGAGAAGGAAATCCTGTGAGCCAAAAGAAATGGTACGGCACTGGAGGAACTAGAGCTGGTTGGCCTGCTCACTGAAGTACTCTTGGTCCTCAGTGGATGGATCCACTTCGTTCCAAGTCTCGGGATCTGAATATGCAAATCCACAGAATCAAGACATATCATAATAACGAGATATGGCCAACTGGCTAATGGACATGAGTAAATAAGATATAGCAGTATAAAGGTAGAGCATGAAATTCCAAAGTCCTAAAACAATACATCTACAATTAATGTCTTAATTTTATTACTTATTTCATTGTGATATCTAGCTATGTGGTCCAGCGTCCCAGTGCACATAGATCCATATCCCAATAAAACAAGGGGGTTATTGGAAATCAGCGGTTGTATCGAAGAACTATGTTTACAGTGGACCCCGTACATGCCCGGGATAACGGTCCATGATTGTTCCGTTGCTTGTAAACGGAAGCCAGCCGCTAGGCCAAACAGTAGAGTCTTATTTGTATGCTCTTGTCATGACTTGATTCCTGAATAGGGAGCAAGCTCTCCCCTCGGTCCCCTGGTGTACCGCAGGTTAGACCGGAACATGAGTTGCACAACATTTCCTAAAACCACTGTAAACACGAACACAATCGATATCCGCATGGTCTCCCCCGGACCCAATATAAGTTGATCTATTTTATACAAAAGTCAAATCTATCATGCTTGGTATAAGTGATAGCATGATAAGGTGGAGATATACAATTTAATTAACAAGTCCTACATGAAAATACATGGTAACATGTCATGAAGTATATGTCATGAGATCCTGCAAGTAACATGTCATGTGGTATCAATTATGAAGCATAAACAATACTAGCATATCATACATGTATCATGTTTAGACCAAAATCAGAAAAGAAAACAACTGAGTTAACCAGCCAGAATTAGTCGACTAGGTGAAAGATTAGTCGACTAATAGGGGTCATCAGTCGACTACTAGTCCGCAGGAGTCGACTAAAATGATTTCCAGAGAGTTTTGAAATCGACTAGGGTTGGAAGGGTAGTCGACTAGGTAAATTATAAGTCGACTAATGGATACGCAAGTCGACTAAATTTGATACCTAAAATTGAGACTAATCCTCGGGACATGTTAGTCGACTAAGGCACTATGTATAGTCGACTAGAAGTATATGGTCGACTAATAATTTGGGATGAGTCGACTGGAACTGGGAGTTGGTGTTTTTAGATCTGGAATAGGTTAGTCGACTAGGTTGATAATATAGTCGACTAGGTGGGTCTAGTCGACTAGTAATGGGGTCTTAGTCGACTAAAACTGTGAAAATCAGAAAAGCTACGTTTCATCCAAGGTGGATTAGTCGACTAGTATCCAGGTCAAGTCGACTAATCCTGGGAAAAACAGAAAACATATCAGAATATCTGATAGTTGTTTGAAGGGCTAAAATACGGTTTTTATGGTTCCTACACACATGAATGATCAACACAAGCATACTAGGAAGTAGTCTAGCCTTGGTGAGTAAATATACTCACTTGGATAGGTTGTGTGGGGCTTTTACGAGTCCCGAAGAGATAGAAATCGACGAAAAGCACCAACGCGATTCTTGACGATATCGCGGACGATCCTTAAACCAAGTTGCTTGAGATGGAGAGGAAGACCTAGGGTTTGCTTTGGAGAAGGAAAGGGAAGTTGATTTCTTGGTGAAGTGAAAAAGAGAAAAGAATTGTAAAGGAAGGATTTATATAGGATTTGATTTTTGTAAAGGAGTTGCAATTAAAGAATTGGAGAGGGGTTTTATGCAAATAGGGGTGATGGGGTGTCTCCCTTGGCCAATGGTGGCCGGCCATGGAGATGAAGAGTTAATGAGGGCATTAATGAGGAAGTGGGTGGGATTTTAGATATTTGGAAGAGATATTTTGGAAGAGATAATTTGTTGGAAAGAAAAGAAGGAAGGAAAAAGAAAAAGGAAAAAGGAGAAGAAATTATAAAAAGAGAAAATATTTTCTCTAACTCGAAAAATTAAAATATTGAAAACACGGGTTCCCGGGTTTAAATCGAGAATGCGGAAAACATTTCGGAAAATACCGAAATCGTCCGAAATTCAAGTATCTCGGAACGACTCGTAAATTTTACCAAAAATCAATAATAATACATGAAGACTAATAGTGAAATCCGTTTGAAGAATTACTTTATAGTTTTGGAACTAAAAATCCCGGAACCGGAAAAATACCGACTCCGTTGGAATTTTCATAAAATCATAAAATTCTAAGAAAAAGAGTGTAGATAGAAAATATGATTCTAAGAGATAATGCCTAAAGGGCTTTCTAGAAATTCCTAAAGGTTGGTGAAATAAAAATTCGGAAATCGATCAGCGACACTGGTCGACACCGGTTTGAAGAAATTCATTTTAATTTTAGAAAATTCCAGAAAATCACATAAAATCTAATATATAAGAAAATGATATTTGAAATTGAAATTGGATAAATACGAAAGGTAAATCGGAAAATACGGCTGAAAAGCTGAATACGCAACAAGGTACGTATTCTGGAAACGAGGTATTACAATCTACCCACCTTACAAAAATTTCGTCCTCGAAATTTCGTAAAGTTAAAGGCAACAAGGAAGGACATGATAAATGGAATATAACGGTAGAGGGATAGAAGGAAAGAGTCTTACCAATTGGTGAAGAGTTGAGGGTATCGCTCTCGGATGACGTCCTCTCGCTCCCATGTAGCCTCTCCCGGTACATGGCGGTTCCAAGACACTAACACCAAAGGTATATCCTTGCTCTTCAGTGTCTTGACACTCCTGTCCAAGATGGCCATCGGCTGCTCCTGATAAGATAAGTCCGGTTGAAGCTCCAACTCGGAATGATCCAAAATGTGACTCTCATCCTTCACATATCTCCTCAGCTGAGACACGTGGAAAACATTATGAACCCCGTCCAACGATGGCGGCAGCGCCAATCGATAAGACACATCTCCCACTCGATCTAATATCTCGAATGGGCCGATATACCTCGGACTTAGTTTCCCACGAGTGCCGAAGCGGATCACTCCCTTGGTCGGTGAAATTTTCAGGAACACATGATCTCCAACTCCGAATTCCAATGGCCTCCTCCGAGAATCTGCCCAACTCTTTTGCCTGCTCTGAGCTGCCCTGAGATGATCCCTGATAATCTTGACTTTCTCTGTCGTCTGGATCAGCATCTCTGGTCCCAACAGGCTCCTCTCACCAACTTCATCCCAGCAAATTGGTGACCTGCATTTCCTCCCATACAGTGCCTCAAAAGGTGCCATCTTTATACTTGCCTGATAGCTGTTGTTATATGAAAACTCAGCCAAGTGAAGATGGTCTTCCCAAGAACCCCCGAACTCAATCATGCAGGCTCTAAGCATATCTTCGAGGATCTGGATGGTCCGCTCTGACTGTCCGTCTGTCTGGGGATGATAAGCTGTACTGAACTTCAGACGAGTGCCCAGACTCTCTTGGAGACTCTCCCAAAAGTGAGATCTGAATCTCGTGTCTCTGTCTGAAACAATACTGACTGGCACTCCATGTAGACGGACCACTTCCTTCATATACTTCTCTGCCAACACCTCTGTCGTCTGACCGACCCGGAATGGTATAAAGTGGGCCGACTTAGTGAGACGATCAATGATGACCCACACGGCATTATTACCTTTGGGACTACGAGGTAATGCCGTGACAAAGTCCATCGTGATATGCTCCCATTTCCACTCGGGTATTGGCAAAGGTTGCAGAAGTCCAGCCGATCTCTGATGCTCGATCTTAATCTGCTGGCACACCAAGCACTTAGCCACAAATTGTGCTATCTCTCTCTTCATGGCATTCCACCAAAAGTGCTTCTTCAGGTCTTGGTACATCTTGTTTCCTCCAGGGTGTATAGAGTAGGCTGAACTGTGGGCTTCAGCCAAAATCTTCTGTCTCACTTCCCCTTGAGGAACACAAAGTCTATCACCAAAGCACAAGGCATCATTAGAACGAATACAGATATCCGTCCTTAATCCAGCCTCGACCTGAGCTCTAAATGTCTGGAGTCTAGGATCCTCCTTCTGGGCTTCCTTAATCTCCTCTATCAAGGATGACTGGATCTGTAAAGTCATAAGCTGTCCTGCCTTCTCAGCTCCTCGAACTACCATCAGATCCAATCGAATGAAATCTCGAATCAAGTCCTCTTGCTGAGTGAACTGGACAAGCACTCTGTTCTCTGGCATCCTACTCAATGCATCCGGGACTGTATTGACCTTGCCTGGATGATATTGCAAGTCAATGTCGTAGTCTGCCATAAGCTCCAGCCATCTCCTCTGCCTCATATTCAGCTCTTTCTGTGAAAAGATGTACTTGAGGCTCTTGTGATCTGTATATATTAGCACTCTATCTCCCAGAAGATAGTGCCTCCAAATCTTCAATGCAAAGATCACTGCTGCCAACTCCAAATCATGAGTTGGGTAATTCCTCTCATGAGGCTTCAACTGCCTGGATGCATACGCTATCACATGGTCATGTTGCATAAGTACGCATCCTAGGCCTTTACCTGAGGCATCACTAAAGATGACCATTCCTCCTCTCCCTGAGGGAGTTCTCAAGATAGGAGCCGAAATGAGCTTCTGCTTCAACTGCTCGAAGGCTGCATCACACTCCTCTGTCCAAATGTACTTCTCCCCTTTCCTGGTGAGCTTCGTCAATGGAGCGGCAATTCTAGAGAAGTCCTGGACAAAGCGTCTGTAATAGCCAGCTAGTCCAAGAAAACTCCTTATCTCTGTCACTGTCCTCGGGATTGGCCACTCCTTTACTGCCTGGACTTTACTCGGATCCACTGAGATACCTTCTGCTGACACCACATGTCCGAGGAATGCTATGCTGTCCAGCCAGAACTCACACTTACTCCTTTTGGCATGAAGCTGATCCTGCTGAAGTGTCTGCAACACAATTTTCAAGTGCTCTGCATGCTCCCTCCTGTTCCTTGAATAGATCAAGATGTCGTCAATGAAAACAACAACAAACTGATCCAAGAAGGGCGAGAACACTCGGTTCATTAAATCCATAAACACGGCAGGGGCATTAGTGACTCCGAAAGGCATAACAAGAAACTCGTAGTGGCCATATCGGGTCCTGAATGCCGTCTTCAGTATATCCTCCTTCTTCACCCTCAGCTGATGGTAACCCGACTGTAAGTCCAACTTGGAGAATACGCGGGCTCCATGAAGCTGATCAAATAGATCATCAATCCTGGGAAGAGGATACCTGTTCTTGATGGTGACTTTGTTTAACTCCCTATAGTCAATACAAAGTCTCTTGCTACCATCCTTCTTATTGGCCAACAATACTGGAGCTCCCCACGGTGATGTACTGGGCCTGATCAATCCCTTATCTGATAACTCCTGTAGCTGCTTCTTCAGGATTTCCAACTCCGTCGGTGCCATCCTGTACGGAGCCTTAGATATAGGTGCTGCTCCTGGAATAGTCTCGATGGAGAACTCAATTGTCCTGACAGGTGGCAGTCCTGTGATCTCAGCAAATACCTCCGGGAATTCATCCCACACCGGTACCTTCTGCTTCTGAACCTCCGATGAAATGATCTGCTTTCCCTTAGTGGACTTCACTTCTCCACTAAACTGAAACTCAGGCTGAAGGGGAATCCTAAAATTGATCTTCCTCTCTCGACAATCAATCACGGCATAATACTGACTAAGCCAGGTCATGCCTAAGATCACGTCGTACCCCTTAGTGTCGAGTACGAGCATATCTATGGCTAAGACCTTGTCACACAGTTCTACTGGACAGTCAGTACACACTCTAGATGATAAGATCACCCCATTCCCTGTACTTATCTCCCACTTGTGGTCTAAAACCTTAACAGGTATAGAATGGACGGCCACAAAGTTATCAGAAATATAACAGTGGGATGCACCAGAGTCGAATAAAGCGATGACAGGCTTTGAGTATACTCTGATGTTACCTGTAATCACCTCCTCTGAAGCCTCTGCCTCAGCCTCTGTCAGGTTGTAGGCCTGACCTCTGCCTCGTCCGACTGCTGTTCTGCCTCCCCTCTGCACTGGACGAATCATGTGCTGTGGAGGAAGGGGTGCTCTCCTCACCACTGGCCCCTGGTCCTTCTGCCCAATTGGTCCTGGCAGCACTCTCTGTCCACTGGGTCCTGGAAGTCCTGGCAAGGGCTGGTTGGCCATCCCGAATCTCCGATGGTGTGGACAAGTCTCTACTGCATGTCCTCGAGACCCACATATCAAACACAAGCCGTTTGCCCTCCGGCAATTTGGTTGAGTGTGCCCTGGCTTCTGACAGAAGTTGCAGAAAATAGATGATTGGGCTGCCTGGTAGGGAGCCGGTCTGAAGGGCTGCCTCTGCATCTTCGCCGCTCTAAATGGGATTCCTCTTCCCGTAGGCACAAACGGCCTCTTCATGACCTGATTTCCCATCTGAGTCTCTTTCTCCTTTTCAAACCCACGCTCCACCTCTCGAGCGCTGGTAAGAACCTCTGCATATGTCTTCAAATGTTGGGGCATGAGGTACATCTGAATCTTCATCTGAAGACCCTTCTGGAATCGGCTTGCACGCTTCACTTCATCTGTGACCATATATGGCGCGAAACGGCTGAGTCTCAGGAAGTCTGCGGCGTATTCGTCCACCGACTTGTTTCCCTGCTGGAGGCTAATGAATTGCTCCTCCATCTCTTGCTGCGCCGTATCAGGAAAGAACCGGCTGTAAAAACTCTCTGAGAAGGTCTTCCAAGTGATGGGCTTCTCCAAGCGGGCCTCCTCCGCAAGCCACCAAGTCCGAGCTATGTCTTTAAGCTGGATCTTGGCTACTTCTACCCGATCCTCCTTCGGTACACGGGCGGCATTCAGCAGGTCAGCAGTGTCCGTCAACCACTGCTCAGCCTCCAGTGGTTTCTCTCCTCCAGTAAAGATAGTTGGCTGCAGCCGTCGGAAATCGGACACATTCCCAGGCCTTTGTCCTTTTGGGGCCGCTAGCTCTTGCCTAAGGAGCTCGGTCTGCTGTTGTTGGTTCTCCATCTGCTTCTGCTGATTGTCCATTTGCTGCTGCTGGTACTGTTGCTGGTTATTCATCTGCTGCTGCTGATTCCCTAGCATAGTCTGAATGATCTGGAGGACATCAGCATTCTCTCCTCCTCCTATAGGTCCATTCGGGACTTGCCCGACGTTGTTACGACCTGAGCGTCTCTCCATCGAATGATAACTGGAATTGGAAACAATGGAAAGGAGTTCAGGATATGAAGGAATTGATCAAAGAAGGAAGCAAGACGGACTCTATAACTTTGTACATTATAGTTGGCACTAGCAAATACTAGGATTTGCCACTTGATTGTACTTTAGGTTTGAGAGCCTAGGCTCTGATACCAACCTGTAACGCCCCGATCCTGGCGGATACGGACACGTCACCGCGACGTATATACGTAGGTCAGAACTGCCCCCACATATATACGCTAAGCGAAAAAGTACAATATAATCCAGAAACAGAGTATAACACAAGCGTGATATATTCATATATGCCAACAATAGAGTACAAGTACAAAGTTATACAAGTTATGAACTGATACACTTTACAAGTGTTTTGTTTCACAACCAAGTCCAAAAGAATATACACAAAGTCTACACAAATGCTCACATAAGAGAAGGAAATCCTGTGAGCCAAAAGAAATGGTACGGCACTGGAGGAACTAGAGCTGGTTGGCCTGCTCACTGAAGTACTCTTGGTCCTCAGTGGATGGATCCACTTCGTTCCAAGTCTCGGGATCTGAATATGCAAATCCACAGAATCAAGACATATCATAATAACGAGATATGGCCAACTGGCTAATGGACATGAGTAAATAAGATATAGCAGTATAAAGGTAGAGCATGAAATTCCAAAGTCCTAAAACAATACATCTACAATTAATGTCTTAATTTTATTACTTATTTCATTGTGATATCTAGCTATGTGGTCCAGCGTCCCAGTGCACATAGATCCATATCCCAATAAAACAAGGGGGTTATTGGAAATCAGCGGTTGTATCGAAGAACTATGTTTACAGTGGACCCCGTACATGCCCGGGATAACGGTCCATGATTGTTCCGTTGCTTGTAAACGGAAGCCAGCCGCTAGGCCAAACAGTAGAGTCTTATTTGTATGCTCTTGTCATGACTTGATTCCTGAATAGGGAGCAAGCTCTCCCCTCGGTCCCCTGGTGTACCGCAGGTTAGACCGGAACATGAGTTGCACAACATTTCCTAAAACCACTGTAAACACGAACACAATCGATATCCGCATGGTCTCCCCCGGACCCAATATAAGTTGATCTATTTTATACAAAAGTCAAATCTATCATGCTTGGTATAAGTGATAGCATGATAAGGTGGAGATATACAATTTAATTAACAAGTCCTACATGAAAATACATGGTAACATGTCATGAAGTATATGTCATGAGATCCTGCAAGTAACATGTCATGTGGTATCAATTATGAAGCATAAACAATACTAGCATATCATACATGTATCATGTTTAGACCAAAATCAGAAAAGAAAACAACTGAGTTAACCAGCCAGAATTAGTCGACTAGGTGAAAGATTAGTCGACTAATAGGGGTCATCAGTCGACTACTAGTCCGCAGGAGTCGACTAAAATGATTTCCAGAGAGTTTTGAAATCGACTAGGGTTGGAAGGGTAGTCGACTAGGTAAATTATAAGTCGACTAATGGATACGCAAGTCGACTAAATTTGATACCTAAAATTGAGACTAATCCTCGGGACATGTTAGTCGACTAAGGCACTATGTATAGTCGACTAGAAGTATATGGTCGACTAATAATTTGGGATGAGTCGACTGGAACTGGGAGTTGGTGTTTTTAGATCTGGAATAGGTTAGTCGACTAGGTTGATAATATAGTCGACTAGGTGGGTCTAGTCGACTAGTAATGGGGTCTTAGTCGACTAAAACTGTGAAAATCAGAAAAGCTACGTTTCATCCAAGGTGGATTAGTCGACTAGTATCCAGGTCAAGTCGACTAATCCTGGGAAAAACAGAAAACATATCAGAATATCTGATAGTTGTTTGAAGGGCTAAAATACGGTTTTTATGGTTCCTACACACATGAATGATCAACACAAGCATACTAGGAAGTAGTCTAGCCTTGGTGAGTAAATATACTCACTTGGATAGGTTGTGTGGGGCTTTTACGAGTCCCGAAGAGATAGAAATCGACGAAAAGCACCAACGCGATTCTTGACGATATCGCGGACGATCCTTAAACCAAGTTGCTTGAGATGGAGAGGAAGACCTAGGGTTTGCTTTGGAGAAGGAAAGGGAAGTTGATTTCTTGGTGAAGTGAAAAAGAGAAAAGAATTGTAAAGGAAGGATTTATATAGGATTTGATTTTTGTAAAGGAGTTGCAATTAAAGAATTGGAGAGGGGTTTTATGCAAATAGGGGTGATGGGGTGTCTCCCTTGGCCAATGGTGGCCGGCCATGGAGATGAAGAGTTAATGAGGGCATTAATGAGGAAGTGGGTGGGATTTTAGATATTTTGGAAGAGATATTTTGGAAGAGATAATTTGTTGGAAAGAAAAGAAGGAAGGAAAAAGAAAAAGGAAAAAGGAGAAGAAATTATAAAAAGAGAAAATATTTTCTCTAACTCGAAAAATTAAAATATTGAAAACACGGGTTCCCGGGTTTAAATCGAGAATGCGGAAAACATTTCGGAAAATACCGAAATCGTCCGAAATTCAAGTATCTCGGAACGACTCGTAAATTTTACCAAAATCAATAATAATACATGAAGACTAATAGTGAAATCCGTTTGAAGAATTACTTTATAGTTTTGGAACTAAAAATCCCGGAACCGGAAAAATACCGACTCCGTTGGAATTTTCATAAAATCATAAAATTCTAAGAAAAAGAGTGTAGATAGAAAATATGATTCTAAGAGATAATGCCTAAAGGGCTTTCTAGAAATTCCTAAAGGTTGGTGAAATAAAAATTCGGAAATCGATCAGCGACACTGGTCGACACCGGTTTTGAAGAAATTCATTTTAATTTTAGAAAATTCCAGAAAATCACATAAAATCTAATATATAAGAAAATGATATTTGAAATTGAAATTGGATAAATACGAAAGGTAAATCGGAAAATACGGCTGAAAAGCTGAATACGCAACAAGGTACGTATTCTGGAAACGAGGTATTACAATGCGAGTGCATCCGCGTGCGCATTTTGCCTGCGCGGTACATGGTCGATGTAGAAGCTTGTAAACCCCTCGGCCATGCGGATAGTTGCGTTGTGGTAGGGTACTAGGTCCTCATGTCTGACTTCGTACTCCTCGCGAACTTGACTGACGATGAGTTTAGAGTCGCCGTATGCCTCGAGATTTTTAACGCCAATCTCATCGGCGAATTGCATCCCAATCAAAAGAGCGTTGTACTCTGCCACATTGTTGGAACAAGGCTCAGTTAATGAGACAGCTCGGGGAATCACATAATTTTGTGGGATACGAGTACTACTCCTACCCCCGCTACTACGTGTCCCTTTGGGCTTGTCCTTGATGCACCGTCGAAGAAAAGTTGCCATACTTGACTTTCGAATGATGTCTGAGTCAGGCAGACTTCAACAACTTCATCTGGGAGATCCTCGAAGACTTTGGATGCCCTCGGATCTGGGTGCTCAGCAAGGAAATCCGCCATTGCTTGTCCCTTAATGGCGTTTTGTGATAAAAAGTGCATCTCATATTGGGAGAGCAATATGGCCCATTTTGCCAGCCGGCCGTTTAATGATGAAGGCTTAGTCATAAGTAACCTCAGGGGTTGACTTTTGATATGACGTTTATAGTTTGGCCTACCAGATAGTGCCGCATTTTCTGAATAGCGAACACTAATGCCAAACATTCCTTCTCGATCGGGTTATACCGATGTTCGGCTCCGATCATTGTTCTACTCAGATAGTAGATTGCTTGCTCACGTCCGTGATCATCATTCTGAGCTAATAGAGCTCCCAAAGAATGATCCATTGCCCGGACGTACACCAGGAAAGGCTTTCCGGATACCGGAGCTGCAAGGACTGGTGGTTGGGTGAGGTATTGCCTGATTTCCTCGAACGCTTGTTGGCACGCGTCATCCCAAATGAATGAGACACCCTTCTTCATTAACTTAGCGAAGGGTTGGCATCTTCCGGAGAGGTTTGAGATAAACCTGCGGATGTACGCCTGATCCGCAACGGCACTCAGAGAGCATATGGATGAGCCGTTGGCAGCAACACGACGAAGTGGCCTGATTGGCACTTCTTTTCTTCGTCAAATAATCCCTCAAATCCATGGGAGGGGGATTGAAAAGATTAGCCTCGCAACGTCGAAGACGGGAGGCATCCATGTGCTGTACAGCCTGGACGCAGGCTTCAGGGACGCGGTTCTCGCGCCGCAGCTGTTCAGCGCGCGTCTGGCGTCTCTGTTGAGACAAGACGCTCCTGTCACGTTGCTGCTTGGTGTGTCGGGGCAGAGATACTTGAGAGAGAGAGAGAGAGAGAGTGGGCTGCTGGGCCCCACGTCTATAGGCGCGTGCCTCTTGTGCTTGACAAGACGCAGAGACTTCACCTTGGCGTTTGGTGAGTTAGTCCTCAGAGAACCTAACTGAAGGAATCTCGCGTTTGGGCCGCCAAACGCGGACTTCGCGGGGCGCGAGCAAGGCGCCAATTTGTATGTTGCGTCCAGCCTCAGTCAGACAACCAGAGGTTCCAACTTGCAGCTGGCGCGCACGTCTCCTCTGTCGACGCTCAGCGTTCCGGTTGCGTCGCGGAGGTGGAGAGAGACCAACAACATCCTGATGCTGAACATCAGAGATTTTAACCACGCGGGTCTCCTGAGAGACGCTGACGCGGGTGTTCTGTGCGACGCGATTGGTCGCAAGGGCAGTTGTGCCTGGGGCCACGCGGGCCTTCTGAGAGGCGTTGGCGCGTGCACCTTGCTTGGCACAGTTGGCAGCAGCAGCGCCCGAGAGAGCCACAGATCGGGCCTCGGGGCCATTCCCCGTCGAGACCCAGCGGCAGACGCGGGTCTTTGGGCTCTTGGAGCCGGAAGAGAGAAACTCTTCGTACTTCGCCTGGTCGAACTCGACAATGAGCGATTCGACCATCTTCCCCTTACGGAGGACGTCATCCTGCGCCACGATTTGCTCATCAGTGACAAATGTAGTCCCCAGCGGAGTTGCCATCTCTTGTACGCGCCGGAAAAAAAGAGAAAGTAGTCTTTACTGTAAAATTTTCCTTGAATCAGATGAAAAATTACAACAAAACTGCTTTTTCCTTCCAGTTACAAGGGAGGGAGGATGTTGAGCCTTGAATTCTCCCTTTGTTTAGTGCTGGGTTCTTCGTGTGGCGGTGGAGAGTGAATCTTGTTCTCCGTTGACCGGATGACCGTCGGGATCGTCAGGGAATCTTCTCTTTGGCTGGTAGAGGGAGTAGCACAGCTCTGTCTACCAAAACTCTCAAAGAGAAGGTAGGCAAAGGACAACTCGTACGCAGCGAGCTTGTTGAAGAGTTGAGCTCTCTCCTTTTTCTGCCGTGTCTCTGTCTTGTCGACTCTCTCCGTATGTTCTGATCTCCTCCCTTGTCGTCCCTTTTTTTTTACCCTCTATAGCGGCTGGGCTATTTATAGAGGTTTCAGGGGTGGACGTGCCCCCTAAAAGCGCTCCATAATGGGGGGTAACTTCCCCACTTCCCCGCTATGTGGGCGGTGACTGGCCCAATAACCAAGGCGGTTATAACCGAGGCGCGGGTCTGGACCCTCGCGCCTTGATGCTGAGACGCGGGTGTCGAGCCCACGCGCCTTGAGGTGAGACGCGGGTGTCTAGCCCACGCGCCTTGAGGTTGAGACGCGGGTGTCGAGCCCACGCGCCTTGAGGTGAGACGCGGGTGTCTAGCCCACGCGCCTTGAGGTTGAGACGCGGGTGTCTAGCCCACGCGCCTTGAGGTTGAGACGCGGGTGTTGAGCCTTCGCGCCTTGAGTCTGAAACTCTGCCTTTTAATGGCTTGTCTTTTAGTGATTTTTAGACAACCTACACTAGCAAGCACAAGTTCCAATCCCTCTCCAAAAGGCTCCACCTCATGCTAACGAAAAATTAACTCAGCCATCCACTAACTCTCCCCAACTAAATGTAGATTAGTTTAGTTAATTATCAAGGTTTATTGTTAGATGAAATGGGAAAGGGAACATTATGGACTTGGGTTCATTCATTCCATTCAAATAATTTTGGAACCATTGGCTTGGGCCCAAGTTATAGACAGGAGTAGATAAAGAAAAGAGAGTAAAGATTGAGCTTTTTACGAAACTAGTTGTAACCTGAACACAAAGTATTACTCCCTTTTCCAAATAAACTTCCAATAAATTATTATCACCAAAATTATCAGTTCTAAATATTGATTTCATTTATGGGCCTTATCTGATTTAATCTGAGTTTTAGAACATTATTTCATGGTTTAACAGCCCGGTGTTACAAGTATTATTCATGTTCACAGTCTTGTATACTTGTAACTATATATTAAATCTCCAATCTATTTCTAGAATTTAGAGATTTGTTCACGTAATTTTCTCATTAATCATATAACTTAATATTTTACCGGTCTCAGATATAATAATCCAGATTAATTAGAACCAAGTATTATCACATAATTATATGTTAAACCAGAAATTAATAATAAAAAAATCAGGGTTGTTACATCTTATGGCTCCCCCTATCTTCAGACGCTCTCTCCCTTTTGATTTTTGCCTATAAATGCTGAATTTCTGAAATGACAGGGAACGGCTATGCAGAGAATAGAAATTAAGCCATTCTTTAGTCTATAACTTAAATTTTTAGTTTTCTTTTATATAATTTTATTTTCTTTATATAACTGAGAGGAGAGGAGAGTTTTATGGAGAAATGAGAGCAAGCTTGTACTGAGGGTGACACCGGTATAAGTAAGTCTTTTCTTTCATTGTTATTTGAATCGAATTGAAGTTTCTTTTTCTTCTTTACTCTTATTTTTTGTTTGCTTTCCTCTGATGTGTTTGCAATCCAAGTGAATTTGATAGCCTCGAGACTACTTCGCCATTGTAAATGCCCTTGATGGCCTATTGTGATGAACATCCATTCTTTTGTTAGTTTAGCTTGCCCTTTTATTCATAGTGTAGATCGGGAACGAGGAAGATCCTACACGCCATGCTTGATCGCCTTCAAAGACTAGGTAAGTCGTAATGAAGGATCCAAGGTATATGAGCACAGAAGAGGTAAGTAAGTGTTTTTAATTTTCTTTTAATTCTTAATTTAGAATGCTACTCCAAAATCAATATTCTCTTCTTTATTTAGTTTTTCTTTTTCTTTTGTAAATAAAAAAATAACAACATCACCATCTTTTCTCTTACCATCTTCTTCACATCTTCTAACTAAACTTTTTGTTTTCTTTTTCTAAAACTGAGAAGAAATTTCTAAAACATTTTTGTAGACTCAAAAAGAAGAGAACTTACCAAAAGCTTCCATCGCTAATCCCTCCTTGTACTCACATAGCCACTTGTTATAGTGGTAGTATTGAGCACATTGCACTCTTTATTCTTATGTTCTGAAATTCTGTATTTTTGTGCAGGTTATACCTCAATCAGCAAAACAACGATAACAATTAGAAGAAATTTAAAGTTATATTTGTTGGAAATATGAGTGGCGGATGGATAAGAAACAAGTAATTTTAGTAAATAGAATAAATATTCCATAATTGTACTGGTCAGATTTTGACTTTCATCAAGATCGTGACACGTGTCCCACCTCTTGGGGGCATCACTTCTCTGCCAGCAGGTCCAACTCATATATAAGCCTGACATGGACCCAAGAAGACAGCCTTGGGCCTCGTCCCGAGCCCAAATCAGACATCACTCACCCGAATTCACCACTCAACTGGAGTTATGCAACTCTCCGAGACACCAATGACCAATACAAGGATCCTCTCCTATCGGCATAAAGATCCTTCCCAGAGCTACTCAAGCCTCCAACATAAAGACCCTCCGAAGCTCGCTACTTACAGCTAGATAGCACAATTCCCATGATTCACGGATTCGAATATACTGTCAGGTCATCCCACGTTTAAAACGTTGTAACGCTCCTATATCAATGTGGACAGTTATGAATAGTTGTGGATATCTCTCCATGGCGATCCCAACACTCAAGTGACGCGATTTGTCGGGTACAAATGGAGAACATAACATGCAAATCAAGCAATTGTATAGATCCAAAATATCCGCACCTACAATGACAGCTCAGGCGGGTATAAATACAGCTCCTTCTCCATCGAGAAGGGGGTTGGCTTATGATTACTACATTGAATCTTAGAGATTGTAATCAGAAGATCACTTTACAGAATTCATTGTAATCCTCTGATATGTAGTAAATCTCTCCTCTCCCATGATTTTTCCTTTTGAGGTTTTTCACATAAAGTGCTTGTTGTTTGCGATTGCCTTCACATGTCTATTCATTTACAATTCGTGGTGTGGTTCGAGAATTTTCTCCACATTTTGATGTTTTCATTGAGATCTCTTGAATTTATACTCAAGATCTCCTCTCTCATTTCCAAATCTTTTCTCAAAAAGGCTCACCAAATGGAAATGGCCCCACCAATGACTAATGCATCCCAGGCCGTAATCGTTGGCTACTGGTGGCGCGAAGCCTACTGATGCTCATCCGCCTATCTCAATGTTCATGTCAAAGACATCGGAGAAAAGAACTCTTCCTTAGCTACTGTACTGGAGGCAGGGACCAACGGACACGAAACTCAGCTCTCAGCCAAAGGTCAGCTTCTCCAAATGCTCGCTAGCCTCCAAAGGCAATTGAACGAGCAACTCGCGGAGGCAGCTTATTAGGACAAGGAGGCTGCTCTGAAGAGAGACGTGACGGCCTGCGTCCAGAATCAACTCATCATTCACATCAAGATCCTTCAGAAAATCGCAGTCCTCTAAGAATCAGGGGGCAGAGGGGTCTCGAGCGCCCCAGTCACCAATTCTTACTATAGGAACCACCCACACTGAGAATAATTGGAGGAACAACAGATCTGATCTCTCGAGTGATGATGAGCACTCTGAGAACTCCTCCCTCACAAGGTTCTGAAGGTCCCTTGCATCGAGGATATCGAGGTGATCATTCAGAAGCGAATCGAGGAAGCAAGTCAACAACTCCAAAAGGAGGTGGAACCTTACGACTTGAGATCCTCCGACTAACCACTCTCAGAGAAAATCATCTCTCATTATTTCCCCAATAAGTTCATAATGCCGAACTTCGAATGCTACTCTGGGGGTGACCGATCCCACCAGCACCTCCACAATACCAAGACAAGAAGATGGTCCACTCTCATGACGACCTTCTCTTAAGTCGTGCGTTTCCATCCAGTCTCAAAGGCGTCGCCTACGACTGGTTCCACTCTCTCTCGAGGCACTCACCCCGGAGTTTCGAGGATGTGAAGTAGGCCTTCTTCGACTGAAGCTTAAAAAGAACAACAATCACCTACTCTCAATCAAGATGAAGCCTAGAGAGATCCTCAAATGATGTGGCTACTACTGCATTCATGAATGAGTTGCTAGTCTCTCACTCCTTCTACAAACACTGGGTGAAGCATGAAGTCACCAGGATATGGGACATCCTCTTTCAGGCCCAGAAGTATATACAGATCAAGGATGCTACCCGGGGCAAAACCAATCGCTCTCCTAAACGAGAGAATGAAGGGGAGGAATAGAAACCACAGTATGTTCCCCCAAGGAAGAATCAAAATCGAGATGACAGAGCAGAAAACAAGCCCGCATGAAACCCTGCAAGACCTACACGGAGGTTCTCCGGAAAGATGGAAGCGCTCCTAATTATCACTCCAACAGTTTATATCAGGTTCTCACCCTGACGGCTACACAGAGGCTCTCCTGAAAGATAGAAGCGCTTCTAACGGTCACTCCTACAGCCTATATCAGGTCCTCACCCTGACATCTCAGACCTATACGGAGTCACGCGTGAATGACGAAAGCACTCATGATGGTAGCTTTTACATCCTATATCGGTTCGTCACTCTGACCGATGGACCTACACGGAGGCTCTCCTGAAAGAAGAAAGCGCTCCTGATGGTCACTCTGACAGTCTATATCGGATCCTCATCCTGACGGTTAGACCTACACGGAGTCTCTCCTTAAAGATGAAAGCGCTCCAGACAATCACTTTGACAGTCTATATCGAGTCCTCATTCGACGGCTAGACCACACCGAGGCTTTCCTAAAAGATGAAAGTGTTACTGATGGTCGCTCTTACAACCTATATCGGGTTCTCACCCTGACAACTTAGACCTATACAGAGTCAGTCTTGAATGACAGAAGCGCTCTTGATGGTCGCTCTTATATCTTCTATCGGGTCCTAGCCCGACGGCTCAGACCTATACAGAGTCACTCATGAATGACAGAAACACTCTTGATGGTCACTCTTACAGCCGATATCGGGTCCTCACCTGACAGCTCAGACCTATACGGAGCTACTCCTGAATGACAAAAAGCGCTCCTGATGGTTACAGCCTATATCGGGTCCTTACCCTAACGGCTCAGACCTATACAGAGTCACTCCTGAATGACAGAAGCACTCCTGATGGTTACTCTTACATCCTATATCGGGTCTTCACTCTGACGGCTCAGACCTATATAAAGTCACTCCTAAATGACAGAAGCGTTCCTGTCCATCACTCTGACAGCCGATATCGGGTCCTCACCCTGATAGCTCAGACTTTTACGGAGCCTCTCCTGAATGACGAAAGCACTATTGATGGTTGCTCTTACAGCGTATATGAGGTCCTCACCCTGATGGCTAGACCTATGTAGGCTATATAAAAATTACTGAAGACAAAGTCTCATACGCGAACCTCACAAACGTGGAGGTCATGTTCCAGCCTCAGACTCAGGCCTTATGCCAAATGTGAGGTTCGCGTCTCAACCCAAACGCGGACCTCGCATCCTTTGTCAAACGCGGAGTTCACATTCTAACCTCAGACGCGAACCTCGCATTCTCTGCCAAATGCTATGGTTGTACTATTCTTGGAGACGCATACCTCAGGGTCACGTTTCAACATTAAAATGCGAGCCTGTGTAGCTTCGCGTTTCAACATAAATGCAAGCCTGAGAAGCTTCGCGTTTCAACTTCAATGCGAGCCTGTGAGCTCTGCATTCGAACACAGATGTGAGCCTGTGACTCCATGTCTCAACATCAGAGTGAGGTTCGCGTCCAACACGGGACCTGCGTTTCTGCTGTAACTAACAGCCACAAATTTGGTCAGTTGCACCCCATTTTCTCTCCACATAATGGGGAATAACTTTCTATTATGGAGAGATTTAAGGGGTTAGTTACATCCCATAATCCTCTATAAATAGCTATGACTAGCTAGGGAAAAGAGGGGAGAGCTTGGGAGGAGGAACCCAAGAAGCCATAGGCCAGAGAAGGAAAATCCCCAAAAGGCACACTTAATGGTTAATACTTGAAGCTGGATAACTACAGAAGGCTGAACCTTGAGCACAAGACTGCTGAATGAGAATACTCTTTATAAACTTCCGGAGTTCAAGTTGCATAATTTCTTTTGAGATTTTAGCCACTGTTAAGGTTTTATACTTTACCAGTGTGCTTCCAACAAGAGCAAGAAGATCCGATGTCAAGCTTCTGGTTCGGCTCGTCAACAGAGAACAAGAATCACTCTTCACCGCTACATCAAGAACCCTAGTCTTAAACAAAGGGGAGATTCAATCATTATTCCCTTTTTTTAATCGGATTATTGATCCATTGTAATTTTTTTACAATCAAATAAAGATTTTACACACCTTCAATTTTTATGAGAAACAAAAAATAACGACTTCGTTGGGAAGTGTTTTCTCCACTGATGAGAAAGCCGTAGTGCAAGCCGATCTCAAGCTTCTTGGATCAACAGTCGAATCGCTTATCGTCGAGTTTGACCAAGAGAATTTCGAAGAGCTTCTCTTCTCGGGCTCCATTAGCCCCAAAATCTCAAGCAAGACTCGCTTTCAAGTCTCTTCGGAGACTTCTCATAGAGAAGCCCATACACTTTTTGATAAAGCAAGTGGCTCAAGCTCTCATGAGGGTCTGATAACCTCATGTGGAGCCAATATGCCTTGCGATAATGTCTCTCAAGAGACCCACAAACCCAATGTCTTGGCTCATGACCAACACAGTGGCGGAGGCCAATCTCGCCGCCAAACTCCTCCTAAGGCTCTGCAAGCTCAGTTTGCAGGGCGTTTGCAACAACTCCTGTGAGCCAAGCAGATTGCTGATCATTGACGAAAATGTCAAGCTTACCATCAGCAAACAGAAGCTGAAAACATTATTGTTGGCACTAAACGCGAAGCTCGTGTTCAGCCCCTCGTTACTGTGACAAAATGCGATGCTCGTGCTCATGAGATGCACGTTTTAGTGCCAAAATGCAAAGCTCGTGTTCAGCCTCAAGTTGTGCCAAAACGCGAGATCCGCGTCTCACTTCAAGAATGAGAGACCCGCGTTCAGCCTAAGTCTGAGCCAAAATGCGTTCTCCACGTTTAACTTCTAACACAAGAGTCGCGTTCAGCAACACGAGGTTCGCGTCCAGTCCCAAGAGGCCAAGGTCAAATGTGAACTGAGAAGCCCTCACCCCATGGGTCGAGGTTAGTTCTTCAGATACCCTTGCTATGGATCTGAAGGACTACTTGCGAGAAAGAGGAGTACTCATCAAATCGCTCCTCAGTGCCATTGTGAGTAGCTAATCTCGACGGTGCTCTCTGATTGTCACTGTAACTTTCAAATGACCAAGCCGTCAGTTTTTAGTCGATTGTCAAAGGATTCAAACTCAAACTCCCCAAGAAACAACGATCTCGCAAGAAGAAGTTGTTCTCTGATGCTGAGTACCCGAAGGTGACTTCCAACATGGTGGGTCCAAGCACCACACCAAGCAAGTCAAAAAGGAAGCAACTTGCCTTTAGTTCTGAGGAGTCAGATACTGGATGTTTCTCAGGCCTGAAAGAAGAGCCTGAAGAAATTCACCGACGTACTCGGATCCAAACCAGAGCAATTGCCCCAGTTGACTACAATTTGTTGGATTGAGGGAATGAAACAGACGATAAGCACTTTGGTATCGTGGGATCCCATTCATCAAACTCTTATAGGGAGACAGAAGCCTTCACATATATGACTGATATTCCAAAGGAGATAGCTAGAAAATTTGAGGAGCAAGCTCGAGTGCAACAGGTGCAGTGCGAGATGTTTCAAGCCCAACATGAGTCTATCAACGATCTCAAGAAGATGATAACTCTTTTGCTTAAAAAGTCAAAGAAAAAGACAAAAAGTCTGAAGACTAAAGTTTCTTCACGCAAAAGCAAGGGTAAAGAGAAGGAGGATGAAAACTCTACCTTTGAACACTCTGATGGCAATGAGAACAATTTGGATATGAAAATCCTGAGTCTTCTTCTTCAAGAACCAAAGAATTCAGAAGATAATCATGCCAAGAAGATGAACGAGCTTGAGAAATACCTGGAGGCTATCTCACATCGAAGCAATCTTCAAGAAGTGGGGGTGGTCAGACCATACCCGATCGAGTGAGATTCAACTCCTTATCCTCTCAGGTTTAAGGCACCGAATC
This sequence comes from Agave tequilana, assembly GCA_038442645.1. Taxonomy (NCBI): domain Eukaryota; kingdom Viridiplantae; phylum Streptophyta; class Magnoliopsida; order Asparagales; family Asparagaceae; genus Agave; species Agave tequilana. The sequence continues at coordinate 158,209 of JAVJIF010005394.1, forward strand.
TGCACGCCTTCAATGACAAAGATTTGCCGAACCAACATATATACTCCTTCAAATCCCAAACTGGGCACGTAATACCAAATGATGCCATCATGGCTCATTTATTCATCTGCACCCTGTTGACACTTAAAAAAGAAAGGATTCTTATTGGTCCGAACAATGTCTAAACTTGTTGACATTTACAAAAGACAAGTGACAGACGAGCTGAAGACCAGTTTTCACCCATCTCCGAGGGACAAGGAAGCAACTTGGACTCTACTGATCCAGCAAGCAGACAGTGAACCCAGATTATTTCTAAACAGACCTCAGCAGGTCTAAGATGCTAGCACTTAGTACCGCATGAGCCTAAAGGGATAGCCTCGCTTGAGAGGCTAATATCACTCGACTTCGCCTCGAAGCCATCCAAAGCCTCGCCAGGAAGCTAACTCGTAACTTCGCCACAGAGGACTTCCAGCTCCGCCAAAGGGTTTCTTTCGGACTTCGCCAGAAGCTGCCTCTAGCTCCGCTACGAGCTCAATGCGGGCAGCTCCGCCATTGGTCTGCTATGGTCAACCTTTGACCAATCAAATCTCTGGATGAGATCGGATCCAATCAGATCAAATCCAATTAAGATCAAATCAGAGATCAAATTTGACAGTTGATTGCCACAATCTCTTGACTCTCCTAAAACGAGTAAGAAGATCAGGGGAAATCCTCCAACGATATGGAAAGGATCAAGAAGATCAACCGACCTGCCAATTCTAGCTTCGCAGAAGCTGATCCTAGCCTCGCAGCAAGGCTACTTTCCAGATTTAAACAGATTTGATTCAATCTGTTTCCATATTTTCAAGGGACAATTATACCCCTATTCTCTCTATAAATAGAGGACCACCTCAGGAAGAGAGGAGACACGCGATACGCTCGAGAGAAGACTCCACAAGCAGAGGCTTCTTCACAACGCACCGTGCGTTCTCGAATTCAGAGATCTTTTAGAGGATTGCTTTCTCTATCCAGGGTGTTGATACCCTAACATCATCCTTCTTCTCAAGGAATCTCCGGAACCAGGCGAGAAGGAATTTCTAATTGAAGGCGATTTTGAGAAGCAGCAAGAGGGTTCTACCAACCTTCTATTCTCTGATTCCCGGAACCAGGCGAGAAGGGAATCTCATCGCTCGCATCGTCAAAGGGACAAAGTGGTCGCGCGCTGACCAGACTCCTATCGGCACACTTCTCCAGAATCTCTGAGGAGATCTACTTGTAATCTTTTTAAGAATACTTGTAATTTAGCTCCTCAAACTTTTTATTGTAAGTTTTTCCTCTTTGCAAATCAATGGAAAACAAGATGGCGACTCCGCTGGGGAGGAAATTCTCCACTGCCGAGAATCAAGTGTCGCAATGCAACGAATAGACCCTCGGGTCTAATTCTGAATTCAGAAAAGCCGGCGCAGCCAGAGCTTCTCTGGCTAAATCTTCAAGGAAAGTCTCTGCGGAGACAGAAAAGGTTCTCTACGAACCTACTGCGGTTATTTGGCGCAACAAGGAAGCACGCCGCAGTCTGATTCCTTTACTTGTGAGAACTGGTGGTTCAGTTCGATCAAGAAAGATTTGAAGAAGTCCTCTCTGGGGGTGGCCCAATGCTTCGAGCACGGAAGCATAGGAAAGTTTCCACGACCAAGGTTCCAAAGCAGAAACCGGAAGCAGAATTCTGCCAACACCCCTCAGCCTCGCGTGTGGCTAATCAGGTTCCTTGCGAACCTAAGTCTCCTCTGTCAAGGCAGGTATGGAAGCCTAAACAGAAGTCTCCAACCGAAGCTTCAGGCGTAGCTACGCCTAAACCGCGCCTCTCTCGCGAAGAAAAAGGCAAGATGCCTGTCTGCTCTAATCATAAAGTCAAGACGGCAATCATACCATCGCCCAATTCAAGAGCAGTAATGCCTTATGCCAGCATCGTTCTTATGAGCGAAGCTACTGTACCACAGCATACTCACTACGTCCATGGCCGCGAGGCTGGGGCCAGAGTGTTATCTAAGGCAAATCCCCTTTGCAGCAGCATAGTGGGTAAAGCACCACAGCGTGCTCCGCTCTCCAGTTCGTCAAACATTAAGCTCGCACCTGTTGGCGAAGCTAGAACTGAAGTACTATTCAGTGCTAATCCCTTCCGCAGGGATAACAGGAACGGAACATCATCCTATGTACGCTCTAGAAAGGCCTCTCCACAGGACTATGTAGGCTCCCATGGGCCTGACCTGCGGGAATTCTTGACGAACAAGCGAAAGTCGATGTCTTTCCGAACTACTTCCCCCTGTTGTCAACAAAGGGAATGCCAGCTGGTGACAATCCATTCAGCTCGCTGCCGGTCACGACGAATCCTCGCCACCCCTGCATGCCGGCAATCAGTCTTTGATCGGCTGTCTGTACATCTCTCTATGAAGCATCGCAGAAGGAGCACCTCACGAGATCCAGCCTCCGCATCCGTCAACATGACTGGGAGAGGACGAGAGTTACGCGGAGGAAGTCAAACATCAGACGACACCCGCAGCTTCCCAGATCCAGACTACAGCCCAGGCTTAGGCGAAGTCTTGGTGCATGAAGAAGGTGTCTTTCGAAACACCAGATCCAGGGTGGCGATACCCTACAGTTACGAGCAGCCTTCTTCCTCGACGGCCCTAGCCTCGTCACAGCCCAGGAGATCACTCCAATCATCAGACGAAGAAGATGAAGATAGTGGGTACGCCTCTTCGGCGACAGTTAGCTCGGTGCGAACAGACAGAGCATCAGTCAATATGGCTGATAACGTCAACGACGACCTTCGTCGGCGCCTGGAAGCTCAGGAACAAACTTCCAAAACCTAGCAAGAAGCCTTGGATAATATTCAACAGATGCTTGCTCGACTCCTCAGCAATTGGAATGACAACGATGCCGGGAGCAATCACGATGAGGAGGAACACTTCAGCAATGAGCAGCCAAAGCCGGAGAAATCCAAGGAGGGTTCTTCCTTAGACGCCGAAGTCCTTAAAGGCCTCCAAGCTCAAATCGCATCCCTAGCTCAGAGGGATGAATTAAAGAAGGTAGGGGCAGTCCGTCCTTATCCGCTGGAGTGGGATTCGGTGCCATATCCACCGAAGTTTAAACCACCAACGTTGCATACCTATGATGGAAAAAGCTCGCCAAATCAGCACATCTACTATTTCTGGTCTCAGACTGGTAATGTTATAAGCAATGACGCTATCATGGCTAGGCTATTCATTGGCACCTTAAAGGGGGTTCCGAAGTCTCCCCCGGGGCTCTATCAACTCCTGGATCGACCTGGAAACTCGGTTCCTCTCTCGTTTCTATGAGGACGATACCGAAGTGACCATGGACAAGCTCCTCTCCACTGTGCAGAGATGGGGCGAGTCTGTCCGTGACTACATTGAACAGTTCAGAAATTTATCCTTGATATGCCCAGCAGGGATGCCACTACTCATGCTCTTACAGACATGTAGGCACAACTTCCTGGACCAAGTAGAAGTTCGTATGGGGGCTGTCAAGGCCCACACTTAGAAAGAATTGGTCGAACAAGCTGAGATAGCCGAAAAGTCGGCTAAAAAGTTCGAACCATCCACCCCTAGAGGCAAATGGGGTATGAACAACGAAGGGCGTAGCGACCTACCGCAATCTTCTCAAGCTAAAGGCAAAGAGACTATGTCTGTGGAGTTATCCGGAGATGTGCAGTCAAAGGCCAAGAAGAGCAGCTTCAACAATCAGGAGCCTAAGTTCCCTCCAAAGCAGTACTCCTTCAAGGACGATCAGGTGGTCACGATATTCCATCTGCTCCACAAAGGGAATAAGATGAAGCTACCAGATGCTCGGCGTCCCAATGAGATAGGACGCACAAACGACCCCAAATACTGTCTCTATCATAGGATGATTCACCACCCCACCGACAAGTGTTATGTCCTCAAAGATTGAATTCAAGCCTTGGTCGACGTCGGGGTTCTGACATTGAAGTCAGAGCAGAAGAAAGTCACTGCCAATATGGTGACCCTCGAGTTCGACAAAACCCCAAAGGTCACAGTTCCTGACGGGACCTATCCAGCCCCCACGCCACGGTTGGAAGTCAAGCATCCTTCAGCTGCAGCTCAGGATAATAAAGGTCTTGTTCCCTTAACATTGGAGACAGGGGAAGTCATGTGGATACACCCAGACCTCGTCCAAGACAAGCAGTGGGATTCAAAGAGGCCCAAGTCAAAGGGCAAATCTTGCAATATCATCTCCATCCTGCCAGACGACGGTAATCTTACGTCGGCTTCCCTCAGTGATTCAGAAGGAGAAAAGCATGCTTGCACAACGCAGGCCGACATACCTCAACAGAAGGGCACCCGATCTGGCAAATCATACTTAAGGCAGTATGAGAAGTCTACTGACGAGATACAATAGCAAACGACGTCAGTACAAATGCCAGCATCCACTCCAGTTCCAGCCAAGGGAAAAGAGAAGCCTAAGGAGGTACGGTTCGATCAGGTGTTGAAGAAACCTTCAGGCCAAGGGCTTGATACGTCCTTTCGTTTTGACATATTGGCCCAGCTGGTTAATATCCCAGCTCGTATTACCATACACGAGCTCCTTTGTCTCTCAAAAGAGACAAGAGAAGCACTTAGGGATGCCCTGGCTAATTCAGAATCATTCCTGACCTATATGCCAGAAGCCCCTAAAGATGACGCTCAGTCTTCTTGCCCGGAATGTCACCACATACAAGCAAAGGTGCCAGCTATTACCTTCACAGCGGAAGATATGCTTCTCAAAGATAACAAGCACGATCGACCTCTGTACTACACCAGATATATCGGTTCAACATGCATTGAAAGAGTACAAGTCGATCCGGGGTCCGCACTCAGCATCATCCCCAAAAGGCTTCTCTATTTCCTCGGCATACCGCTGTATAGGTTGTTCGCAACCACCACTACAATATACGGTTTTAACGCCGGGAGCAGTCACCCACTTGGGAAAATCCGGCTCCGTTGCAGAATCGGGAGCTTGAAGTCAGAAGTGACATGCTATGTCATTGACGCTGACACGTCATATAACCTGCTGCTAGGACGACCATGGATCCATGCCAACTGGATCGTTCCCTCTACTCTGCACCAATGCTTTAAATATGTTGAAAATGATGCGACAGTACGAACTGTCTTTGCTGAGAAGCAACCATTCAAAGGGGTGGAGAATTACTTCACCGACGCTCTCCTGTATCAAGAGACCGGTGAAGCATCCAAAGAACCATTGCTGGACGATGATGAAAGTGGCAATGAGGCGGATTCAGATTCCGAAGCAGGCATGCCAGCCATTTTGATTGGTGAACCAATTATAGCATGTCTCAATAATCCACAATGTAATACTCCTTCAGAGGATGAAGGTGAATAGGTAATTAACGATAATATTTCTTTCGATTATCCTGCGAGTATTGGGCTGTTTGAATCCATTACGGATGGCTCTCTGCACATGCCCTTACATAAGCCGAGTGCGACTAGCACACCTATGGAAGCTATAGAAGGGGCCACGCTAGTGATCCCTCCGTCCAAACAAGGTCAGTTACCGATAATCTTCGGTAGAACCCAACCACGGGGACCTACAGCTACATATTCAAGTTTAGATTCAGACACTCCACAGTTCTTCCATTACGCGCAGCCAGCGCGCCATATTATGAAGAAAATGGGATACGACTTGAAGCATGGAGCGGGCCTGAATTTTGAAAAAGGAAGACGCAGTTTGATGCGTAACTTTGTGCCTAAAGGGAAGCCTGCAAATTACTATGATAGTACACGCAGGGGGTTGGGATATGTTACACCCACATCGTCAGCAACGGTTCAATGCAAAAATGACGAACCAATCCCATCACATTCAGACTCATCCTCTGAGTGGGACTCAGACGTTAGTGTGGGAATGATGTTCAAAAACCTCACCGTTAATATGACTTCAAGCAGTCAATTGGAGCCCGCAGAAGCCGTTGAGCAGGAATCATGGGCCCAACATCTAGACCTCCAATGGAAAATCGATTCGAATCGCGCGAACCACCTACTGAAGACAAGGTGATGCAGGTCAACTTGGGTAGTCAACACTACCCTAAGCCCATCTTTATAAATGAAAGCCTATCACTTACAGAAAAGGAGGAATTGATAATACTCGTAAAAGAGTATATAGACGTCTTCGCATGGAGCTACGAAGACATGCCCGGACTTGACCCACAAGTAGCCGTGCACCGTCTAAATATCAAGCCCGACGTCAAGCCAGTCAAGCAGCAACAACGTCGGTTTCGCCCGAACATTATGAAAGCTATTGAAGCCGAAGTTCACAAGCTCATTGCATGTGGCTTCATCCGGGAGGAACAACATCCAGATTGGGTAGCTAACATCGTCCCCGTCCTCAAGAAGAACGGGAAAATACGGATCTGTATCGACTACCGTGATCTCAATACAGCTTGTCCTAAAGACGAATTCCCGCTGCCCATCACCGATGTCATGATCGACAACACATGTGGATTCGAAAGAATGTCTTTCATGGACGGCTTTTCAGGGTACAACCAAATTAAGATGTATCCCGACGACGAGAAGCATACTTCGTTCCGAACACCATTGGGGGTATACTGCTACACTGTAATGCCCTTCGGACTGAAGAATGTCGGAGCAACCTATCAGCGGGCAATGAGCACAATCTTCCGCGATTATCTCCGAAAAACGGTAGAATGCTATGTCGACGACATTACTGTCAAAAGCCGCAACAAGAATGAACATCTTCGCGACCTGAGAACGATGTTCGACATAATGCGGGCTCATCAACTGAAAATGAACCCGACAAAATCCTTCTTGGGAGTGTCAAGTGGCAAGTTCCTTGGGTTTATTGTCACGTCAAAAGGGATTCATCTTGACCCAGACAAAGTCAAAGCCATCCAGAGCATGTATCCACCAAGGAACCTCAAAGAGCTCAGGGGCTTGGAAGGCAGGCTGGCTTATATCAGAAGATTCATCGCAAATCTCTCAGGCCGCTGTCAACCGTTTACCCGACTCATGAAAAAGGGTGCTTCCTTCGTTTGGGATCAAGCTTGCCAGGAAGCTTATGAAGACATCAAGAGGTACCTCACAAAACCTCCAGTCTTGGTGGCCCCTACATCAGGGAAACCATTTTTTACTTTATGTAAAAGCTCTGGACTACTCCCTCGGTGCCCTCCTCGCTCAAAAGGATGACAATGGCCACGAGCAGGCCATTTATTATCTGAGCAGAACTCTCATAGGAGCGGAATCTCACTATAATCCTATCGAGAAAGAGTGTTTAGCTCTAGTCTTCACTGTTCAGAAGACACGACATTATTTGGTCGGCCAAACCATATATGTCATCTCCAGGATAAACCCATTGCGTCTCCTTATGACAAAGTCAGGATCACTGAATTCGAGATTGGCTAAGTGGGCACTTTTATTGTCTCAATACGACATGATCTTCACCCCTCAGAAGGCGGTTAAAGGCCAGGCCCTTGCAAAGTTCTTGGCTGCTCATCCAGTTCCGGAGCATTCAAAACTTCACGAAGATATCCCTGATGAAGTCTTCGAGTCTTATGCAACCTCAGAAGAGAAAGTGTGGCAGATGTTCTTCGATGGAGCATCGTGAATGGGCCCTAAAGGCAAGATTATTGCCGGAAGTGGGGGTTGTGTTTATCTCCCCACAGAATCATGTCCTTCCCAGAGCATTCTCCCTGACCGAGTCATGCTCCAACAATGTAGCAGAATATAATGCCCTGCTCATTGGCCTTCAGCTTGCCCATGGAATGGGCGTACGCTACCTTGAAGCCTACGGCGATTCAAAACTGATCATCAATCAGGTTAAAGGCGAATATAAAGTCCGCCACGAAGACTTGGTGCCGTATTATCACACGGCCATCGAATTGGCTAACCTATTCGAAGGTTTCTACATCGGGCACGTGTCTCGATCTCAGAATACCAAGGCGGACGCTCTTGCTGCATTAGCAACAACACTAGCCTTGCCAGCCGACACCGAGTATCACCTCACAGTCACAACTCGACATCTTGTATGCTCTAAACATATGTTAAGAACCCGAGAGGTCTATAATATCTCAACGGATCTTGAGCCGAGAGATTGGCGCTTTCCTCTCATTGACTATGCTTTGCACGGTCTGCGTCCAGACGATCCTAAAGAAGCGGCATCTATCAGACGAAGGTCTCTCCGTTTCTACTACGATCCAACTTTGAAGACACTTTACCGTCGTTCATATGACGGCATCATCCTCCGTTGCCTTTCTAATTCAGAGGCACAGGAAGTGCTCAAAGAAGCACACGACGGCATTTGCGAAGCTCATCAGCCAGGTCCAAAACTTAAAGACAGGTTGCATAGGCTGGGATATTATTGGCCAACTATGATAGCCGATGCCATCCAATATGCACGCAGGTGTAAAGCATGTCAGATTCATGCGGACTTCATACACCAGCCTCCGGAATTACTCTACCCAACTGTTGCTTCATGGCCGTTCGAAGCATGGGAAATTGACGTCGTAGGGCCAATCAGCCCCTCTTCGACAAGAGGTCACCGGTTTATTCTGGCAATAACCGACTACTTTTCAAAGTGGGCAGAAGCCATACCACTGGTTGAAGTAAAAACCTCTAACATGGTGAATTTCATCAAACACCATGTCATCCATCGATTCGGTGTTCCTAGGCGGATCATCCACGACAATGGTCCCCAATTCATAAGCCAAATATTCTATCGGTTCTGCGATAAATACCGAATTCAGAATGTGGCTTCAACTGCCTATAATCCCACCGCTAATGGCTTGGCGGAAGCGTTCAACAAAATGATCATCAAGCTACTCAAGAAGTTCGTCTCCTCGAACAAGCGAGATTGGGACGAAAAGCTTGGCGAATGTCTTTGGGCCTACCGAATCACGGTTCGGACACCGACAGGAAATACGCCTTTTTCCCTGGTATATGGGTGCGAAGCAGTCATCCCATTGGAAATCCAGACGCCATCATTGCGAGTCGCTCTGACCACTAAGATCACATCAGAGAACAATGATCAGTTGCGCCTCCAAGAGCTCGAAGCCCTAGATGAGAAGCGACTTCAAGCCCAGCAACATATTGAGTTGTATCAAGCTCGAATTTCAAAAGCCTTCAATAAGAAGGTCAAACAGAGGGTCTTCCAAAAAGGAGACCTGGTTTTAGCCGTTAGACGACCAATGATTATGACGCATAAGACCAAAGGCAAATTTCAGCCTAAATGGGAAGGACCGTTTGTGATAGAAACAGTCTATTCGAACGGAGCATACCGCCTTATGACTTCAGATGGCGACCTACTCATGATGCTGGTCAATGACAAGTTCTTGAAGAAGTATTATCCTTAATCAAGGGTCCTTCTCATGATCAAGTTAACATTACACCTCTGATCAAGATCTTCGTGTCCAAAGTACACATAAAGAGAGCCTTTCTCTTCCTCCAAGCGAGATAATACAACCGTAAACCAGTAGGAACCTGGTCGTGCATTGGCTGTCCAGAAGGAGAATCGAGGTTATGCATATATTAACCAGATAATCCGACATCCTTAACGATTAAGGATAGAGGAAAATGTTGGCCTGTAAGCCCAACATAAGTCCTCGACAACTCATCATGCTGAGGGGAATAGCATGGTTAGCCCAACCCAAACGGTAGTTGGTAAAAGCATATCAAACCCGTTGATAGCTGGGGGTTTGCTAAAAATCCCAGGGACCTGTTCCCATTCGATTCCCTCGTTTCTCCCTGTGAAAACGAGACCTCCAAAATCACTTACCAATTCTCATCCATAGAATGGTAAGACCACATATACATTTCGCTGTTACGTTAACATTAAACCTATGACAGCAATTCCCTCATTTCTCCCTGTGAAAATGAGACCTCCAAAATCACTTACCAATTCTCATCCATAGAATGGTAAGACCACATATACATTTCGCTGTTACGTTAACATTAAACCTATGACAGTGATTCTCTCGTTTCTCCCTGCGAAAGTGATTGAGTTTTTCCTGTGCAACAAAAATAAAGATGTTAGATTTAGAAGTAGTTGTGCAAGGTTCTCAATTCTAATCCGCGGTAGCAGTGGCTATGCGGGTCGTGATCCTCTGGGAGGGACTAGCGATGGAAGCTTTGTCAATAAGTTATCTCTAAAGTTTTTATTATTTTAATGTTAAGTTAGAAAGAAAGAAGATGGAGAAGAAGAAGTGATATTTACAATGGAAGTGAAGAAAGAAATTGAGAATATGGTAGTGTGAGATCTAAACTAAAGAAATAAAAAGAAAGAAAATATAACACATACAAACCTCTTCTACCTTGCTTACCTTTGATCTGTTCGCGACGACTTACCTGTCTTGGAAGGCGTGCAAGTATGGCGTATAGGATCGTCACCTTCGCTACCTACACTATGAAAAGAAAAGACAATCTAAAGAAGGATTGTTCATCTCCATAGGCCATCAAGTGCTCTTCTTTGGCTAGGCAGTCTCGAAGCAATCAGATCTCACGGTTCACAAAACATTAGAGAGAAATAACAGAAGTAAACAAGAACAGAGAAAACACAAGATTAAACAAGAATAAAAGAAAATAACATAATAAAAAAACGAACCTCGATTCGATTTATTTAACAATGGCGGAAAAGCAAAACTTACACCGATTGTCACCCTCAGTACAAGTAGATCTCCTTCCTCCATGAGAACATCATCTCCTCTCAGTTTACAAAAAGAAAAAATAGAAATTACAAAAGAGAAAAGAAAATCTAAACTAGAAGAAGAAAACCTAAAACCCTAGATTTAGCCCTCTGGCTCTGCCTCTGGACGCCCTTTACGGTTGCTCTGCAGGGGTATTTATAGGTGCAGAAGGTAGTAGAGTCCCAACACAACTCTCCCACGAAACATGGTCCCGGGATAAGACTGAAATGCCGCGGAAACACGGCTTGGGCCGCGTTTCCGCGGCCTGGTGGTGGCGGCTGGCCACGCGCTTTCGCGCGTGGCCTCCCCTGGTCCGTCCATCTGGGCTTTTGCTTCTGGAAGTTTGATCCTGGCTCTTTATCTTGGGATTTAGATATAACTTGGAAGCAAGTTACCTAGATCCCAAATCTTTTCCACGATTTTCTTCTCTTCTTTTAGCTTTTATCCTCATCCCGCAAGTGTTTAGGGTTGAATAGAAGTCTATCCTTCCCTCTTCTTTGTATTTGCAACTTTGGCCCTTTTGTATTTGCAATTTTGACAATTAATATTTGCACTTTTGCACTTGGGCTTGAATATGGGCTTTTGGGCTTCTTTTAGGCTTTATTTATTATTAAAATAAGAACTCAAGGCCTGCACACAATAAATCATAAAATATTAGTAAATGTGCAGAATTATATGAATAAATATGAAAATGTGATGGTAAATGTCATGATAAAAATGCACTTTTCACTACCAATCACACCCCCACACTTATCTTTTGCTCGTCCTCGAGTAAAAATCAAAGAGAAAAAGAAAAGAAAAATTAATCTAACCTAACTCACTTTCGTAGGAATCACAGTTGCACTTAGCACGTGCAACAAGCCGTTAAACTCCTAGGTTACCCTAGAGGACGAGTGTTGTCTCGTAAGGATTTTCAGCGGATTACACCCACAAAATCCATAAAAAGGAAATATTTGAAATACTTTTGAAAAGACTAAGTAATCTATAAGTTTTTAGGATCCTCATTTTTATTCATTCTTAGACTTAGTCTTTATAAAGTAAATTGTTTTCATTTTTAAGTAAGGATCAAAATTGAATTTGTGTATAGTCTTTTTCGTTACCAAAAATCATATGCATCCTTATGAATTTATACTAGGTATTCCTTAACTTGGACTTTCATGCCTCTTTATTTGTTTAAATTTTTTTTAATATGTATGACGCATCTAATTTTCTTTCGTATAAGCATCAAGGCTTCTTGAGGCCCTCATACCTAACTAATTGACTATTAGATGTGTTAGTACATATGTAACATTATTAGTTTTCTTAGGCTTTCTAATCCACCCATGTAGCAAACTTAAAGTCGGTGGCTCCCAAACCGGTCGGCTTTAGGGCACCAGGTGAGAAAACACCCCGCGGACTTAAATTCGGATGAACTAGGCCATAAAACTAAGGACTTTATTTTATTTTAAACTCACCTTTAGGCGTGAATACTTATACTTCTTGAGGCACATGTATCCAGCTTAATTGGTGATTTTTTTTTATATATATATATGAGGCACAAAGGTCTTTGTCTTAGAATCCTAAATATGCATTAGGTATGCACATTTCATTAAGGTAAAAATTAAGACTAACTACTTATTCAATTTCTCATCCTATACCTAAAAATTCAACAATTTATTTATTTTAACCAAGTTTTTAGAAATCCTAATCATGATTTTCCTAATTCTTAAATTAACTTAGATTTCTTTCAAAAGATAAGTCAAAATATTGTCCTTTTTATAACAATTTTTTTTAAAAAACTTTTTTATTAGTTAGCAAATTTTTGTTAGTTTCTACCTATGTTAGTATGTTAGTAAAGCCCACCCCCACACTTATCTCATGCATTGTCCTCAATGTATGAATGAATGCATATATGCATGAAAAAGAACAAGGGAAGACAGAAGTTACCTTAAAATGGTGGTTCCGGTGGTGGTCTAATTGGTCCACGAAATGCGGCCCAATCAACTTTTGTGGAATTCGGAAGAACCCACCAGAAATATTTTTTGTATAACCCACTAAAATGTATGTATAATCATTTTTTAATAATTTGACCCCATCCAATTTCTATAATTCATAATTATTTTCAGAGTCAATTGTGTCAACCTCCTTGTCCCAAAATGGAGTATGAAAAGATGGAATTATTGACTTGGACGTGGGAAGTACGGGAACGAATACCGACTCAGGAAAGAAACTTAAATCAAGTAATGGTTCAGGAGTCGGGCTAGGTTCAGGAAGTGGGTCCAAATCAATAAGCTGAAACTCAAGTCCACAATAATCTTCCCACAATGAAATGTGACTCATTATTGGTGATTCAAGTTCAGGAATGATAGGAGTGGGAATCAAGACTGACTCTAAAAGATTACCTAAGTCGGGTAACAAAACAGGAGTCAATAATGATTCGGGAATTTGAACTTGATCACAGATTTGAGAATCTAGGTCACATATCTCATTGGGTTCAATTTCATAAAAATGAGAACTTGCCAATTTATCCATGGGACTTTCAAAATTGCAAAATTGGTCAAGTTCAATATGATCATCAAAATGGGTGATTCAATTTCATGATGAATTAGAACAGGATCCAATGTTGACTCGGGAAAAGTGAAATCAGGTGGAGACACCGGAGTCATTATTGAATCAGGAAGTAGAATTGAATCATCAAGTGGAAGATCATGATCATATTCATGCTCAAGTTCTATTTCAAGAAAGGAAAAACTTGCCAAGTTATCAAAATTTGAGGTTTCGGCAAGTTCACATGGTGGCACTGAATTAGAATCTTGTTGTTCAAAGCAACTTGGTTCGTTGGCTCTAACAGAATGGTTAACCATATCAGAATTGGCCGAACGGTGAGAACGTAAAGATTGAACCATCAAATCTATATCACGATCACGGGCTAATCTAGCCTGAGTCATGGCTGCAAGCATCCTTTCAAAGTTGATAGGTGCATCATGTTGTGATTGGACTTGAAAGGATGAAGTGTAATCGTGATAAAGTTATGAGTCGGTGGACTCACGCATAATCATGTCTGCGATTGATGGTAATTGTTGCTTGGACTCATGCATACTTATCATTTCCCCGATAGATGGTATTCTATTCTGAATGGGTGGATCAGAGTATGACTCTTGGGAATATTGTGGACAAGGTGGAGACGGAGGACATGTCGGTTGAAAATTGGACTCGGGGAATCGAAACCCATGAACTCTGTGAAGAGTTGAAAGTATGAAAATTATGGTCATAAGATGGGGGGTATGGGTTATATTCATTCGGATAAGACCATTCCGGCACACTAGATTGGTCAAAGTTGTGATATGCCGGGTTGGTAATATCCGAAAAATAGTTAGGTGTGTAATATGAAGTAAAATTGGAAAAATTATTATTATATGCCATATCACACCAACACAACAAAGAAAACAAACAAATAAACAAACAAAAAAGAAAAAAATTCTAACCTAAGTTAGGGTAGACCTATGACCTAGACGACTCCTAACTGGTTAGACTGTCCACAGGAGGTAGGGTGTAGACTTTGACCACAAGTTAATCAGCCAGGTCAGGGCAAGAGTGGTGGGAGGTTTTCCGTCAAAGACGTTCCTTAATTAAATAACCACCAATCTTCGGGCTTTCGGCCCTCAATCCCCTTCCTAGACACTGATTTGGCAGGAGTCAACTTCCAGCACTGTTCCCCCTTAGGATAATCTCCTAATTGAGTCCGAGATGTCCCTAGGGCCAACGTCTACTAATTTTAAGTTAGGCTTGGGTTAGTGAGTGCTTGGGATATGATTTTTGGGCTAAGGAAGGGTGATGAAATCCCCACCTTATCTTGTTAATGGGTTATGCCCTTAAAATAAATTTGTGCAAGTGTACAAAATATGTAAATAAGATTCACTCAAAGCATCAACCAAGAGATGAGTCCTATTCTACATGCAATGCGAACGTACCTTACTCCAGCACTCTTCAGCAGTAAAAATAAAAGAATTGAAAAGACACGTGCCTAATATGCAAACGTCTAATCAATTTTTATCTTTAACAACAAGTATTTTACTGTTGATTAATTAGCAGTAAGCAGGGTTATCACAGAACAAAGTCTAACAGAGCAGTAGACAGATATTGCAATTTGCAGCAACCTGCAAAAAGATGGATCAGTAGGGAACTACTCAGGCCGCGGTTTCGCGGCAATTGCCGCGTTTCCGCGGCTCTGAAGTAGGCTCTTGTGCTCTACCTTCGAGGGCAGAGGCACAGAGTTGCTATATGTCCACTTCTGCTGTCAGTTTCCCTGTTCTCCAAACCTACAAACAGAAAGAATAAAAGAATTAGTTAAATTTTTTTTTTAGAGAAAAACTTACCGTCCGTCTCCGGCAACGGCGCCAATTTGTTGATTGAGTTTTTTCTGTGCAACAAAAATAAAGATGTTAGATTTAGAAGTAGTTGTGCAAGGTTCTCAATTCTAATCCGCGGTGGCAGTGGCTATGCGGGTCGTGATCCTCTGGGAGGGACTAGCGATGGAAGCTTTGTCAATAAGTTATCTCTAAAGTTTTTATTATTTATTGTTAAGTTAGAAAGAAAGAAGATGGAGAAGAAGAAGTGATATTTACAATGGAAGTGAAGAAAAGAAATTGAGAATATGGTAGTGTGAGATCTAAACTAAAGAAATAAAAGAAAGAAACTATAACACGTACAAACCTCTTCTACCTTGCTTACATTTGATCTGTTCGTGACGACTTACCTTGTCTTGGAAGGCGTGCAAGTATGGCGTATAGGATCGTCCACCTTCGCTACCTACACTATGAAAAGAAAAGACAATCTAAAGAAGGATTGTTCATCTCCATAGGCCATCAAGTGCTCTTCTTTGGTTAGGCAGTCTTGAAGCAATCAGATCTCACGGTTCACAAAACATTAGAGAGAAATAACAGAAGTAAACAAGAACAGAGAAAACATAAGATTAAACAAGAATAAAAGAAAATAACATAATAAAAAAACGAACCTCGATTCGATTTATTTAACAATGACGAAAAAGCAAAACTTACACCGATTGTCACCCTCAGTACAAGTAGATCTCCTTCCTCCATGAGAACATCATCTCCTCTCAGTTTACAAAAAGGAAAAAATAGAAATTACAAAAGAGAAAGAAAATCTAAACTAGAAGAAGAAAACCTAAAACCCTAGATTTGGCCCTCTGGCTCTGCCTCTGGACGCCCTTTACGGTTGCTCTGCAGGGGTATTTATAGGTGCAGAAGGTAGTAAAGTCCCAACACAACTCTCCCATGAAACATGGTCCCGGGATAAGACTGAAATGCCGCGGAAACGCGGCTTGGGCCGCGTTTCCGCGGCCTGGTGGTGGCGGTTGGCCACGCGCTTTCGCGCGTGGCCTCCCCTGGTCCGTCCATCTGGGCTTTTGCTTCTGGAAGTTTGATCCTGGCTCTTTATCTTGGGATTTAGATATAACTTGGGAAGCAAGTTACCTAGATCCCAAATCTTTTCCACGAATTTTCTTCTCTTCTTTTAGCTTTTATCCTCATCCCGCAAGTGTTTAGGGTTGAATAGAAGTCTATCCTTCCCTCTTCTTTGTATTTGCAACTTTGGCCCTTTTGTATTTGCAATTTTGACAATTAATATTTGCACTTTTGCACTTGGGCTTGAATATGGGCTTTTGGGCTTCTTTTAGGCTTTATTTATTATTAAAATAAGAACTCAAGGCCTGCACACAATAAATCATAAAATATTAATAAATGTGCAGAATTATATGAATAAATATGAAAATGTGATGGTAAATGTCATGATAAAAATGCACTTTTCACTACCAATCAGAAAGCGAGACCTTTTTCCAAATTTCATTACAACCTTGAGCTTGGTGGCGTCTCAAACGGTTATGTCATTGCGACCTCTGAACCAGCAGAAAGCCGAGTCTCAATTTTGAGCTTGTTGACATTTACAAAAGACTAGTCTCAACCCCGAGCCCTGTTGACATTTACAAAAGACAGGTCTCGATACTTGTTAACATTTACAAAAGACAAGTATCACCACCTTTGAGCTTGGTGGCGTCTCAATCGGTTATGTCATTGCGACCTCTGAACCAGCAGACAGCTAAGTCTCAACCCCGAGCCCTGTTGACATTTACAAAAGACAGGTCTCGATACTTGTTGACATTTACAAAAGACAAGTATCACCAATTTTGAGCTTGTTGACATTTACAAAAGACAAGTCTCAACCCCGAGCCCTGTTGACATTTACAAAAGACAGGTCTCGATACATGTTAACATTTACAAAAGACAAGTATCACCAATTTTGAGCTTGGTGGCGTCTCAATCGGTTATGTCATTGCGACCTCTGAACCAGCAGACAGCTAAGTCTCAACCTCGAGCCTGTTGACATTTACAAAAGACAGGTCTCAACCATACTTGCTGACATTTACAAAAGGCAAGTATTACCCCCTTAGTCCTGTGAGGGCTAATCTTGAGATTGGTAACTTCTCAATCGGTTATGTCATTGCGACCTCTGAACCGGTAGATGGCAAAGTCTCATTATCCAATCCAACAAGGATTATGTTCTCGAGTGGCTACAATACAACTTTTATAGGCCAATCAGCGCCTGAAATGATGCCTCGAAAAGGGTACAGGCTGTCGTTTCAAATTAATTTGAAACGCCGCCTAAAGCGCCTTCCCAAGAAGCGCTGCTTCAGTCACTAAGGGTTAACCTCGCCATGAGTCAAAGTGCGGACTTCGCACAAGTTCATCAAGAACTTCGCCAAAAGGGTTGCCTTAGCCCGCTAAAGGCACAGTTCGCCGACATACCAGTTTCACGCGAAGCTCATCCAAAAAGGACCCTGTCCTTAACTCCGCACAAAGTTTAGCCCCGCTATGGCCAAATTCTCAATGAAGGCAGGCAAAAATCAGATGAGCAGAAAAAGAACTTTCATTAATTTCAGAGGAAAAGTACATTGATATTACATCAAGGTTGTGTTTTGTACAACAGATTCGGTTGCTCAGCAAGATCAGTTGCGCAAAAAGTATACAAGTGGTTTTATCTGCTTCCAAACCAGACCAACTGGACACGAAAGACCTTCCTGCACAAGGCCGTAACCAGTTGTGCCACAAGGACAGGGCCATAATTTTTCACATAATGGAAGATTTTGCCACCAGGAAGCTGGATCACCTTTGATGAAAATTGGCAATGAACTTATCGCCACCAACACGATAGATCACCTATAATGGGAATTGGCAGTGATGTCAGTGATCTCACAGGTGTGACGTCCTCTTTCCCGAGGCGGATCATCTCCAACGAAGCGGCCACCAGCCTCACTTCAGAACGAATCATTTCGGATAAGAGGTTGCCAACAGCCTCTGGGACACACATCGGCTGCCCCAAGTTGTTCCTCCTGCTTAAAAGTAAAGCTTCAACGGGGAAGCATAAGGCAACTTTTTGGTCTCTTTTATCAAGACACAAGATCGGCGAACATAGCTCACTACAGTGCAAACTGAAAGAAGTTAGCAGTTAAACACAGGAGAAGCTGCAAAGACACTAAGTCAAATTCTTTGAGGCGAAGCAATCTGCTCCAGTCTAGCATTGATTTCAGTTACAACAGAGGATAGCCTCGCTTGCACAGCAATGATGGGTTAGCTCAGCAAACGCCAAGTCCTAGCCTCGCCTATATGGCTAAGCCAGACTGATCCTATGGGACACAGTCTTAGTCTCACCTATATGGCAAGACTGGTTCAACCTTGAAGAAACTAAGTCCCAAGTTCTGCCTGTGCAGCGAACTTAACATGCAGTGATCCTTCCGTGATCAAGTTAGAATGATAGCTTCGCTGGGAAGCTGTGATAAAATCCTTCTCTGCAGCTCAGTCAATTGCAAAATCCCTGGAGCAGCTGTTAAAAGCTAAATTAAGGGAGATGAACTCCCTAAAAGATCATCAGTGAAGTCGTTGAATGATCTAGACTTACCGGTCCTTGGCCGGGTAATAACCAGAGTGGGCATTCCCACTACTTCAGAGATTTGAGTATCTCTCTCAACCAAGAGAAGAGGAGAAGAGCAGATCACTTCTCTTCAGAGGACCTCAAGTGTCCTATTTATAGGCCCCATGGCCTTAGCACTGCCGCCTCAAGCGTGGAAGCACGAGCGCATTCAAGGCATTTACTGCGCCTTGAAAAAAGGAACGGTTTCCCTTGGAACCATGCAAAGGAAGAAACGTCTCCCTCATAAAAGCACTCATGGCGCCTTGAAGAAAGGGAATATCCTCCCTTGGAAACGCGCGAGGAAAGAATATCTCCCTCGATCAGTGCGAGAGAAGAAGTAATCCTTCTCGTAACCGGCCCACGGCGGTTGGCCTTGGGAAAGCAACAAATGTTCCAGAGCGAACCTACCTAGCCGCGATGCTACCCAGACGCGAATCTACATGATTCCTCGGAGAATCTACATCCCAAAGCAGGATTCAAAGCGAAGCTGAACTCAACCATCATGGCGACGTTCATACTCCACACACCACCAATCAAAGCAGTTCAAAGTATTTCAAAGACTGAGCTATTACAGACTTTCAAAAACTTTGAAGGGGGTCTTGTTGACACTTAAAAAAGACAGGATTCTTATTGGTCCGAACAATGTCTAAACTTGTTGACATTTACAAAAGACAAGTGACAGACGAGCTGAAGACCAGTTTTCACCCATCTCCGAGGGACAAGGAAGCAACTTGGACTCCACTGATCCAGCAAGCAGACAGTGAACCCAGATTGTTTCTAAACAGATCTCAGCAGGTCTAAGATGCTAGCACTTAGTATCGCATGAGCCCAAAGGGATAGCCTCGCTTGAGAGGCTAATATCACTCGACTTCGCCTCGAAGCCATCCAAAGCCTCGCCAGGAAGCTAATTCGCAACTTCGCCACAACGGACTTCCATCTCCGCCAAAGGGTTTCTTTCGGACTTCGCCAGAAGCTGCCTCTAGCTCTGCTATGAGCTCAATGCGGGCAGCTCCTCCATTGGTCTGCTATGGTCAACCTTTGACCAATCAAATCTCTGGATGAGATCGGATCCAATCAGATCAAATCCAATTAAGATCAAATCAGAGATCAAATTTGGCAGTTGATTGCCACAATCTCTTGACTCTCCTAAAACGAGTAAGAAGATCAGGGGAAATCCTCCAACGATATGGAAAGGATCAAGAAGATCAACCGATCTGCCAATTCTAGCTTCGCAGAAGCTGATCCTAGCCTCGCAGCAAGGCCACTTTCCAGATTTAAACAGAGTTGATTCAATCTGTTTCCATATTTTTAAGGGACAATTATACCCCTGTTCTCTCTATAAATAGAGGAGCACCTCAGGAAGAGAGGAGACACGCGATACGCTCGAGAGAAGACTCCACAAGCAGAGGCTTCTTCACAACGCACCGTGCGTTCTCGAATTCAGAGATCTTTTAGAGGATTGCTTTCTCTATCCAGGGTGTTGATACCCTAACATCGTCCTTCTTCTCAAGGAATCTCCGGAACCAGGCGAGAAGGAATTCCTAATTGAAGGCGATTTTGAGAAGCAGCAAGAGGATTCTACCAACCTTCTATTCTCTGATTCCCGGAACCAAGTGAGAAGGGAATCTCATCGCTCGCATCGTCAAAGAGACAAAGTGGTCGCGCGCTGACCAGACTCCTATCGGCACACTTCTCCAGAATCTCTGAGGAGATCTACTTGTAATCTTTTTAAGAATACCTGTAATTTAGCTCCTCAAACTTTTTATTATAAGTTTTCCCCCTTTGCAAATCAATGGAAAACACACCCTCAAGGGGGTTGCCTTTAATGGTTCATGAAGCTTCCTGTCGGCTCTATCAAGAAATGGGCTGACCTCGAGAAGCTCTTCTTGGCGTAATTCTTCGAAGATGACACCGAAGTTTCCATACCAACTCTCCTTGCTACAAAGAAGAAAAAAGGAGAGTCAATCAAAATGTTTGTAAAGAGTTTTCAGAGTATGTCACTCCGATATCCAAGTGGCATGACACAGTCTACACTGATAGAGACTTGCCGCCACAACATGCAAACCACACTCTTAACTCAAATAGAAGTAACTCAAAGTCACACCTGAAAGCAACTAATCTTTCAAGATGAACGAGCAGAAGATATAGTTGTAAGAATAAGCCAAAAAGATTACAAGAGCACATAGCATTGAATCTATTGACAACAGGTGACCCGACTTCTATAACTGTCACGTTCAACAATTATCTCTGAACAGTCTAAATCATTCCATTAGTATTCGTCATTCCCATGGAATAAAAACCCCCTGGAAGTATGTCATGTACTACCCAAACAAAGAAGTACTATCCCTGATCAAGTTCAACAATACACTTCTGATCAAAGAAGTACTCACAGGGAACGACAATTTTCCTGTAAGTTTCCTATGGAGTTTATACTTCTTTAATCCCAAGTAAGATTTTAGAAGTTATCTATGGAATAACAATCTGACGCCTCCGATAGCCAAGGATAGAGGAAAATTTAGCTTCTAAGCCCAATGAAAGATCCTCGACAACTCATCATGCTGAGAGGAATAGTATGGTTAGCCAACTCAAATGGTAGTTGGTGAAAGCATACCAAATCTATTGGTAGCTGAGGATTTGTTAAAAATTCTGAGGGACCTGATCCCGCCTTCCCCTCCAAAGTCCCTTACCAATTTCCTTTTATGAAATGATAAGATCACAAAAGGCTGGAATTGTTTACCTAATAAAATGATTACAGATCGAACCTATCATGTTAATATTATACCTCTGATAGTAAAATTTTCATATCCCCAGTGGATCAAATCCCACTTGTCGTTCTCTCCCATGGAATGATAAGTTCACTTAAAGTATTGTTATATTCAAAATCACACCTCTTACAGTAGAAGAACCCTTATCAAGTTAACATCACACCTCTGACAAGTCATTTCCTAGTCCCTAGTGGAGATCATCAAGTTAACACTAATCCTCTGACGATAAAACTTCACTAAATCCCCAATAGGTCTAATATCCTCTTGTCATTCTCCTCAATCGAATGACAGGTCTGCTTAAATTGCTTAAATCACAAAATCTTATTACTGTTAAGTAAAAATATACCTCTAACAATAAATTTCATTCCTCAGGAAAATCAATGTTTGTCCGTTAAAAGTTACCTCTGACAACTTATTCCCTAAATCTCCACCAAAATTCTCTACTAATTCTTTTCCATGGAATGATAGATCTACAAAATGCTATTCTCACTTCCTCAACAGAATAAATTACTAATCAAACTTTTCATGTTAATGTTATACCTCTGACAGTAAGACTTTGATGTATCCCCAGTGAGTAAAATTTTTACTTGTCAATTCTCTTCAATAGAATAGCAGGCTCATCAAACTTGCTCAAATCGCAAGATAAATCCTGGTCAAGTTAACATCACACCTCTAATTAAACTTGCTTAAATCGTAATATAAATCCCGGTCAAGTTAATATCACACCTCTGACCAAACTTGCTCAAATAGCAAGATAAATCTCGGTTAAGTTAACATCACACCTCTGACCAAACTTGCTTTGCTTAAATTATAAATTCATCTCACTGTTAAGTTAACATTACACCTATGATAGTGATCTCCTTGATTTTCTTAGTGAAAATGAGACTTTTCAATGCTAAGTTAAACATCACACCTCTAACATTCATTTCATCGTTAAGTTAAATACTATACGTATGACAATGATCTCTTCTCAATTTCCCCAGCGAAACTGAGACTTTCAAATGCTAAGTTAAACATCACACCTCTAGCATTCATTTCATCTTAAGTTAAATACTACACCTATGACAATGATCTCCTCTCAATTTCCCTAGTGAAACTGAGACTTTCAAATGTCAAGTTAAACATCACACCTCTAGCATTCATTTCACTGTCAAGTTAACCTATGACAGTGATATTCTCAGTTTTCTTAATGAAAATGAGACTTTCGTAATGCTAAATTAATATCATACCTCTAGCACACATCCTTATTAAGTTAATATCACACCTCTGACAATTCAATTTGCTCAAATCGCAAAACCAACCTGCCACGTTAACATTATACCTCTAACGGTAAAAATCTCTGTGGATCTTCAACAAATCTAATCTCACTTGTCATTCTCCCCAATAGAATGACAGGTCCACTTAAATTACGTAGATCGCAAAATCAACGCTATTATGTTAATATCACACCTCTAACAGTAAACTTTCATCCCACTAGTTCCCATCAAAGTTCTAGTCATGTTAACACTAAATCTCTGATGATAGACTCAGACATAATCTCCAGCGGATCAAACTCCACTTGTTATTCTCAACAATAGAATAAAATGTCCACAAAACTTGTTCAAATCACAAATCTATATCCAATTGTGAAGTTAACATCATACCTCTGATAGTACCCCTCTCAAATTCTCCCAATGGAGTTATTTAATTTATTAAGTTAATATCACTCCTCTGACAATTAAAACTCTTTGCTTTAATTAGTCTAGTTTTCTAGTGAAAAAGAAAATGATATGATTCAAGAAGCTTTGAGCGTAACCTTCGCGTCTCAAGTACAGAGCTGCGTCTTAAACACCAAGCCAGAGCCGCGTCTCAACATCAAATGAAGGCCATGGCTTTCGCTTCCAATGACAGACGCGTCCAAGGCGACATTTACGTCTACATCAATGAGAGCCATGTTCTCTCTTCCAATATAAAGAGTATGTCTCTGCTGCTGCAATCAATTCAACAGTATACTGGCAAAAGAAATTGAATACTCTACCGGTTCAACATTATACCAACAATCAAATCAGAGCTCAAATAAGGTCTAGACTGTATATCTAGATACTTACAATGATCTTTCCTGGAGGCTTCAAGCAGCTCAACAGTACACTCACGAAGATCAGAATCCAGACAGAATCAAGCTCAGAACATCTCAAAAGATTGTCAGTCCAATCATAAATTAGCATGAAGTCCAAAATATTTGAAATCCGCCCCAGTCAACTGCGAAATTTCAAAAAAAATTGGAGGGAATTCTGTAGGATGTCTAAAAATTACTGAAGACAAAGCCTCAGGCCTCATGCCAAACGCAAACGCAGACCTCGCATCTCAACCCAAACGCAGACCTCGCGCCTTTGCCAAACGCGGAGGTCGCATTCCAACCTCAGACGCGAACCTCGCATTCTCTGCCAATCGCGATGGTCGTACTGTTCTTTGAGATGCAGACCTCAGGCTCGCGTTTTAACATTAAAATGCGAGTCTGTGTAGCTTCGTGTTTCAACATGAATGCAAGCCTAAGAAGCTTCGCGTTTCAATTTCAATGTGAGCCTGTGAGCTCCGCATTCTAACATAAACACGAGCCTGTGAGCTCCGCGTCTCAATATCAGAGCAAGGTCTGCATCCAACGCGAGACTCGCGTTTCTGCTATAACTAAAAGCCACGAACTTGGTCAATTATACCCCATTTTCTCTTCACATAATGGGGAATAACTTTCCATTATGGAGACATTTAAGGGGTTATTTACACCCTAGAATCCTCTATAAATAGCTATGAATAGCGAGGGAAAAGAGGGGAGAGTTCGGAAGGAGGAACCTAAGAAGCCATAGGCCAGAGGAGGAGAATCCCCTAAAGGCACACTTGATGCTTAATACTTGAAGCTCGATAACTACAGAAAGCTGAACCTTGAGCACAAGACTACTGAAAGAGAATACTCTTTATAAACTTGTTGAATTCAAGTTTTATAATCTCTTTTAAGATTTTAGCCACGGATTAAGCTTTTATACTTCACCAGTGTGCTTCCAACGAGAGCAAGAAGATCCGAAGATCAAACTTTCGGTTCGGCTCATTAACGGAAGACAAGAATCACTCTTCACTGCTACATCAAGAATCCAACCATAAATAAAGGGGAGATCCAACCACTCTTCCCTCTTTTGTAATCAGATTGTTGATCAGCTGTAATTTTCTTTACAATCAATAAAGATTTTACACGCCTTCAATTTTCTGAGAAACAACCTGCATGGATGCTCTCTTGAAAGACGAAAGTGCTCCTGATGGTCACTCTTATAGCCTATATCGAGTCCTCTAGCCGTCATCACCCTGACGGCTAGACCTACACAGAGGCTCTCCTGAAAGATAGAAGAGCTCTTGACGGTCATTCTGACAGCCTATACAGGTTCTCACCCTGACGGCTCAAACCTATACAGAGTCACTTCTGAATGACAGAAGCACTTCGATGGTACAGTGTATATTTGTTCCTCACTCTGACAGCTCAGACATATACGAAGTCACTCCTGAATGACATAAATGCTCCTGATAGTCACTCTTACAACCTATATCGGGTCCTCACCCTAACCGCTCAGACCTATACAGAGTCATTCCTTAATGACAGAAGCGCTCCTGATGGTCGCTCTTACAGCCTATATCGGGTCATCACCATGATGGCTCAGGCTTATAAAGAGTCAGTTGTGAATGACGAAATCGCTCCTGATGATCACTCTGACAGCTTATATCAGGTTCTCACCCTGACGACTCAGACCTATAAGGAGTCACTCCTGAATGACGGAAGCGCTCCTGACGGTCGCTCTTAGAACCTATATTGGATTCTCACCCTGACAGCTCAGACCTATATGGAGTCACTCCCGAATGACAGAAGCACTCCTAATGGTCACTTTTACAACCTATATCAGGTCCTCACCCTAACGACTCAGACTTATATGGAGTTACTTCTGAATGACGGAAGCACTCTTGATGTTCGCTCTTACAATCTATATCGGGTCCTCACCCTGATGGCTCAAACCTATACAGAATCACTTCTGAATAGCAAAGCGCTCCTGAGGGTCACTCTTACAGCCTACACGGAGACTCTCCTGGGATGGAAGTCCTAATGACTCCGACAGCTAAGCCTAGATGGAAACTCCTGAAAATGAAAGTCCTCCTGATAGCTCTGACAGTTAAGCCTATATGGAGACTCTCTAGAAAGACAGAAATACTCCTGATGGTCACTCTGACAGCCTACATCAGACTCTCACCCTAACAACTAAAAGCCCTACGGAGACTCATTAGAATTAATCACCTAAGGAGCAAGCTCCAACAACTGTCGACTCTATACCCCAACTGCTCTCCCTCAAGTTCTCTCCATCTGCTCACCCATGAAGCATGAGATGATACCGGGACTACTCAGTGAAACGTCATGACGGAGAATGGGATTATTCTGCTCCCCTCCTTCTCGCTCGAAGATTCTGAGAAGGAGGAGGCGGATGGGGCATAGGTCAGATTTTGACTTTCCATCAAGATCGTTACACGTGTCCCACCTCCTGGGCATCACTTCTCTGACAGCGGGCCCAACTCACATACAAGCATGGCATCGGCCCAAGAAGACAGCCTCGGGCCTCCCTCTGAGCCCACATCTGATTAGACATCACTCATCTGGATTCACTACTCAACCAGAGTTGTGCGACTCTCCGAGACGCCAACGACCAATACAAGGATCCTCTCCTATCGGCATAAAGATCCTTCCCGGAGCCACTCATGATTCTGACACAAAGATCCTGCAGAGCTCGCTACGCCAGTGCCATTACAATTGGATAGCACGATCCCGTGATTCACAGATCTGACTACACTGCCAGTCATCCTCACGTTCTAAACACTGTAACGCTCCTATATCAATGCGGGTAATTATGAATGTGACGGATATCTCTGCATAGTGATCCCAATAATCAAGCGGCGCAATCTGGGTGGTTACAAGGAGATCATAATGTGCACATCATGCAGTTATTTAGATTCATAATATCTGCACCCACAATAACAGCTCGGACGGGTATAAATATAGCTCCTTCTCTATCGATAAGGGGATTGGCTTTTGATTACTACATCAAACCCTAGAGATTGTAATCAAAAGCTCACTTTGCAGAATTCATTGTAATCCTCTGATATTATAGTGAATTCTCTCTCTCTCTCTCATGGTTTTTCACCTTCGGATTTTTCACGTAAAGTGCTTGTTGTTTGCAATTGTTTTCTCCTTTTTATTCATTTACAATACGTGGTGTGAGAAATTCCCCGAGAATTTTCCTCCAATATTGAGGAAGTGATGTTAATAATAAGAAAAACCTTATACATAATAAATAATGAGATTGAAAGCAAGATACAAAAAACTTAGGTTTTGAGACGTGTTGCTTTCTTTAAAGTGCTTATTGTCGCTCACTCGATTGAGTTTGCTAATAGGTTACTACAGTACATTTTCAGGATACAAAAAAGCAATGAAGTCAGCAAGTAGCAAACTTGACGGATCTCCATATCTCTATAAATTTTTGCAACTTTTTTAATAAAAATGAGAAATCGAGAGAAAAACCACTAGAATTAATGTGTCATTAAATCCATAAACTCTAGATCTTTTTATAATGCACCAAACATTATTTCCAATGGGTGTCTATAAATAGAAGGTGTTTATGCAATTAAAGTAACACACCCATTCAATTATAAATAAGAAATTATGTTTGAATATAAGTATAATTTTTTAAATACCAACAATATTGACGAATTTTATCTTTGAGAAGAATATAAGGGAATTAGTCGCCTTAAGATTTGCAATTATCTTTATTTATTTTTAGTATTTTTAGTTTTTCTCACTTATTTGATCCTCTTATCATTTATTTAGTTCTTTCTTTTAAAGAAAGGCAAGAGTTCTAGACCAAAGACACGTATGAGTCATATTGACAAATTATATTTATTCATAAAACTAATTAACTAGAAAGGAACTTAAGATTATTGATGTAACACCCTGATCCCAGAATACATACCCAGATACGTGTCTTGATTTTTCGCCGTATTATTTCATTTTCCCCCATTTATTATTTGGTGTTCAGCCTGTATTCCGTCGACCCGAATCCAGCCCGAGACCCTGAATCCTGAGCCCAGACCTGGACTTGGACCCGGCCCAAGCCCAGCTAGAGCCCGGCCACATTGTCTTTTCTTTTTTCCTTCCTTCTTTCCTTTTCCTTTTCTTTTTCTTTCCTTCTTTTCTCTCTTCTCTGGCTCCACCCCATGCTGCCAACCAACCACACCCCATCGTCTCCTCACCAACTCCCATCACCTCCCCCTCACCCTGCAGCCCATCCCGAACTTTCTCACTCATTTCCTCTCTCTTTAATCTCTCCATTTCTCTCTCCTCCTCTCTCATTTCACTTCACCCTCACCCTCTCCCTCTCCTTCACCTCCTCTCCTCTTGGCAACCAGCCCCAACTCCGGTCAGCCACACCTCGGTGACCCCGAGCGCCAACCCCATCCCGGCAGCCTCCTTTCATGGCTGGCCAGCTGCCACTAGCTCCATCTACTCTTCTCCCCTTGGCCACTACCATCTCACCCTCCCTATCTCACTATCCTCTTCTCCACCCCCCGTACACCACCACCTACCTCCCCTCCAGCCATCACCCTGACCACCTTAGCTGCTGGCAGGCCCCATGCAGCCATCACCACCAGACCGACCACCTACCCCATCCCTGATCTTCTTCGCTTCTGGCCGCAACCCCCATCGGCAACCACCAGCATCTCCACTCTCTCTCCTCCTTCCTTCTCCATGCACAGCCACCTGTGCCAACTTAGCTCCCCTCCTCTCCACTCTTCCATGTGCACCACCAGCAACCCAACTCCACTCCCTCTCCCTTCTCCTCCTGGACCGCGCATTACTCAGCTGAGCCCCTACCTGCGCCAACTCAGCCACCCCCCCTCTCTCTGTCTACTCCCTCTCTCTATCTATTCTCTCTTTGTTCTTTTTTCTCTCTCTGCTTCTCTCTCCCTCTCTCTGTTCTCTTACTCTCCCTCTATCCTTTTTTCTCTTGTTTACTCTCTCTATCTACTCTCTCTTTGGCTTCTTCATTCTTTCTTTGTTTCTTTCCCTTTATTTTTTCTCCTTTTTTCTTTCCCTGGGACAGCCAAGCCACGCTCTTTGCACGTACGCATTAGCGTCGCTGGTGTTTCTCTGTTGTCCACCACTGTCCCGGTTGTTGATCAGGCAAGTGCCTATTCTTGTAGTTCACACAAGTACTTTTCTAATGCTTGTTGCATGCTTTGCGAGTGCCCATACTTATTTCATTCAGCCTTCGGGCTTTCCTTTAGCCTCTGGGCTTTATTAGCTCCGCCTAACTATTTAATAATATTATTAATAACTACTGATATGATTGTGAAGAGTTTGAAATAGTTATATATATTGTTTGACATGATATTGTAATCTTGTATTTACTTATATTATATACATTACCCGGTACCATGACGCCTGACCTGTTAATTGCCTGACTCATAATTAAGAGTTTGAAATAGTTATTTATACTGTTTGGCATGATGTTGTGACCTTGTATTTTACTTGTATTGTTGTACTGCTTCATTCCAGTACCACATCACATAACATGTTACTTGCGTGGCTCATAATTATCACATTAAGGGGACTTGACAGCTATTATCACGTCATACACCCAGAGATTCTGTATTCCTATACCTAGCATGTTCTTCATGTTATAATATCCATGCTAAACCCTATAAATCGATCATCATGAACTTAAGTTTGTAATAACTGGACAAGTTACATCGGGATGGGGGAAACTGATAGGTACCAATATAGTTCTCGTGTTTATAGTGGCCATAAAGTGCCGACGGCCAAAACTTTGGGTTCTACCTGTGACCATAGGAGTACCGTGGGGTGTACTGGCACCCTTACTCCTCCGTATCTCTTTCGGGACCCTGCTCCAATTCGGGCATACAATAAGTCTCAGTACTTAGCGATATACTCCGGCTTAGTACCAGATACTCCTTGACCGTTGTTCCGTGCATGTACGGGACTCATTCTAAATATGGTTCGTCGAGC
The DNA here is from genome assembly GCA_038442645.1 of Agave tequilana. NCBI lineage: Eukaryota > Viridiplantae > Streptophyta > Magnoliopsida > Asparagales > Asparagaceae > Agave > Agave tequilana. The sequence goes on from JAVJIF010005394.1 coordinate 187,706, forward strand.
CCCATCAGTTTCCATTAACCAACCTCACCCGATTTATATGTGGAATGGAACACATATTAAAATATACGAACCAGACGATTCTTAATAATAATTAATAATCTGATTGTATTTTACTGATTAAATGAGTTTCATATTACACTGCTTTGTTGTAAGTGGACTATGCTTGTATAACTTGAGAACATAACACAGTACCCGGTACATGTGTGATTGCCTGTGCACGCCACTTGGCTTCGTTTTATGCACTCGCTGGGTTATTTTCTGACAACGCTGAACCTGCATGTCTAGATCTCGGAGCGTATACCGAAGTGGACCTTTCTGCGGAAGACCGGGCTTTCCTCGAGAAACAAGCGGATCAGTCGTAGTTCATTCCCGACTTGCCCTCTCTTGACCGGCTCACGAGATCTCCTTTTGCAGCTCGTGAGTAAGTTCCAATCTTTTGTACTTTGTAAATCATATTTTTGCTTCTCCTGATGATGTAATACTCATGCAATACTATGTCACACTCTGTGATAACCGTGTAGTTGTACACTTTTTATGTTGGAATGTATATTATCACCGTTTTCGCACTCTGACTCTTACATGTATAGATATTTAACGTATATATTGGGAGTATTTCAGCCCAGCATATGTATGTCACAGTAGCTTCTCTGTATCCATCAGGGTTGGGCGTTACAGTTGACTTAGAGAGAGATAGAGACAATAAGAAAGAGCATATATTAAAGTTTTTGATGAAAATCTTCGGAGTGTCGGTAATGAAAAAAAGGAGAGGAAGATAAAAGAATAAAATATATTGAATGTATCTTCTATACATGTATCTGCATGTTGATAACGTAAGTAATAATGAATAACTAAAGATTTCATTATGAGTATCACATATGTCAAAATTTTATCCATCTACCATCTATTATTATAGTGCGAGTCCTTCGGATCATATACCTAATGTTATTACATTGCATTATGCCTAGTTTCTTACTAAATCTCTCTCATTAATTATGATTGTTATATGGTCCTCTCCATTTAGCTCGCAATCATGTTCATTCTTACCTAATTTATCATATTTATTTAAATTAAAAGTAGTTTAATGAAATGTATACCACTCAAGTTGATCTCATATTTCTACCTTTTTGACAAAATATATTAACATATAGTTATACTAAATATTTATTACATTTGAAACTCTCCACCAACAAGATTATTCTTTTTCTTACGTTCATTTCACGTGCTAATAAACTTGTCTATTTAGATCAATGAATGAGAAATAGAAAAGTTGTTAATTGCTATAGGTGCTCAAAAATCTTTCTCTAAGTCTTCTCTAAAGATTTATTGATACTAGATTTTGGGTTCATCCTATTAAAATCAAGATGTATAGGCTTCTATTTTTAAGTTGTGACATATTTTTTTTCATTAAAAGTGAGCACGTGTAATTAAAATTTTCTTTCATTAGTGTCTTATTAAATTTATGCAACTTAGATTATTTCAAAAAATGAAAAAGAATAAAGAAATTAGTCGGTTCTCCATACTCAATAAATTAGTCGGTTCTATAAGTTTTTTATTCTCAAACTAAGAAATGCAATCTAAATATCTTCTTTGTCTATAATTAATCTATATTATTTATATATTTTAGAATTTCTATATGCATGTTGTAAAAATAATGGGTTATTTAGATATATACTCTTCAAATATTTAATATTTAGAATTTTACCCCTAAATCTTTGCTATTAAAAAGTTACTTTAAAAATCTTTATATTTTGATAACTTACTTCTCAACTAGATTTTAGATAAAATAAGAGTGTTTTACTAATTATATCCGTCTCTTTTTTTTCATCGTTCATATATGACCCAATCCAAATTCTATTAAAATCAAATTTCTTCTCCCCCCTCTCCTTCATTCTCCTCATCCCTCCCACCCACTCTCTCTCAGTATACCCTTAAACCTAAAAAAGTCCTTCAAATTTTCTCTGAATCTCACTTTGAAAATTTCTGGAAATTTTATCAAATTTTTAAGGGAGCATATATGAAAATGATTTGATATAAGTTTCTGAAGGTAAATGAATGAAATAGAATTGGACTTAGGAGAAACTGGTGAGAAAAAAAGACAAGTTCAATAACCTTAAGTTGGGATGTAGTGTTTAACCATTTACGTAAGGACAATTTAGTTATTTTTTTAAAAATTAGGCAAGTTAATAGAAATAAACTGGAATATTCTATTTTTATCCTAAAAGAATGGTAAACTTTTAAGATTTAGAAAATTTGGAGGGTAAATTTCTAATATCAATTTCGGGGGAAAATTTCTAAATATCAAATATTGGGGGTAATATATCTAAATAACCCAAAAATAATATATAAATCTACATTGCCTATTTGTAACTTAATGGCTATATTTTTCAAATTGGTATTATGATATCAATTTTGATGATGCTATCAAAACTGATCAAAGGAGGTTTTCTCTCGTGATTTATATAGAAACTTTGTTTGTCCGTCTTATCCTCTCTCAGCTCCTCCCTCTTTCTTCCCCATTTTCTTCCTCTCCCCTCTCCTCTTCCTAAGTGATCTGTCAGTTTTTTACCGACAACAACGGTACACTAGTAAAGAATTTGTAATAAATATTTTCAAAACTGACAGAAAAGAGATTTTCTCTTATGACTCCTTCAAAAATAGTGTCTGTCCATCTGTCCGTCCGTCTTCTCTTCCTCTCTTGCTCTGATCCGCTGCCCGCCAGCTCTCTTCTTTTCCCTCCTCTCTCTGCCTCCCCACCTCCCCTCTTCTCCTCTCCCCTCTTCCCCCCTCTTCACCTCTCTCCTCTCTCTCTCGCGCTCCGCCTTCTCCGCTCCCCTCTTCCCCCCTCTTCACCTCTCTCCCCTCTCTCTCGCGCTCCGCCTTCTCCGCTCTGCCCTCCTCTCTCCCTCTCACCGCTGCCATCGCCGTTGGTCGGTTTCTCATGTATGCTTGTTTAGAATTGTCAATTATGCATATATTCTGGCGGATTCAAATACAAATATTATTTTCATATATCTGTCTCAGAAAAATAAAAAGCCGGGTTTCTCAATGAAATACCTTGAGACCTTATATATTTTGTTTTATTTTGAAAGGATCAGTGTATGATGATGATGTATATCCTCCATCACCATGATGTAGTAGTACTCTCTCCCCATGCTCTCCCTCTCTGGATGTAAGCCAGTTTTGTCTAAATCACTTTTCTTTTTTTTTTTTTTTTTTTTGTGTGTTTGTTGATAATTTTTGACTGATTAGTTCTAACAATGTTCGGTGATTAGCCTTTGGCAACGTTTAAAAGCCCTCTGTGCACAGTGTTACCAATGGTAGCTGAGCTTTGATTTTCTCTTGTGCATACAAGGTGTTTGACAGATTGCTTGAGAGAGAAACGGGGTACTGATGTGACACGGAGCCTGGAAAACGAAGATATGTAGATATTAAAGATTATGTAAAAGCAATTGAAGTTAAGACCATTGTGAAGATGGAGGAACGTGAAGATTGTGGTAAGAGTCTGGCAGTGTATGAGGGGCTACAGAGGTTCAAATTAATATTTCATGTCTTTCTCACCAAAGAGGGCATGGGACTCGTGTCTTTCTCCATGAGCTGGCAGAGGTTTCACGCATTACTGCTTAAACCCACATTTGGGTGTATGGAATTAAATTTATTCAACGAGGTGGAAACCTTTAACCAAGATGGGAAGTTGGAGGATGGAGAGCTGGGACCAGTCCATTAAATCCCTTTTTTGGTTCTTGATATATTATATCTATTATATATATTCTGCAACACGCAGGCAGAGCTCGCTGCTGTTGTGAACCCCAATATCTTGTACTGAACTAACAAAGAGTTCAGAAGGGTCAATGGAGTTAGTGGGTTGGAAGCAGTGCTGCATGAGGCGAGAGAGAGCTTTGAGCGTGGGAACACGAGGAGCTTGTCATGGAGAACTTCTCAGCTCAAGGCTCTGATGAAACTTCTACGAGAGAATGAGGAGGAAATCACGAGGGTCCTTAAAGAGGATCTGGGCAAGCACCGAGTTGAAGCTTTCAAGGATGAGGTGCTCACCGTCATCCCTTTGAAGTACCATTTGTTAACATGCTGCACGCAGTCCGTGAGCCAATTCATATGACCATTATTTTCTTTCTTGGTTCTTTGTTATTTATGCAGGTGGGAATTGTGATCAAGTCCGTGAACTATCATCTGAACAATATAAAGAAATGGGTGACTCCAACAAAGGTGATTGTGCTTGTTTGCTCCTTATTTGTTAAGTTCTTCTAGAATTTCATGATTACCTAACTTATTAATATTAAGGCAGGATATATTGATCTAAAATATTATGTTTCAGATTGACATTCCAATTGTTGTTTTCCCAACAACCTGTGAGCTGGTGCCAGAGCCGCTTGGCGTTGTTCTTATATTCTCATCTTGGAATTTCCCCATTGGTACTTCTGCAATTTTCTGATTTGATTTCAAAACTGTATTTATGTTAGTGAATTAGAATACATTCAGTATGACTCCAAAACAGAGGTCATTAAATTCTAACCTACCATCTCTGCGTTTATATAATTGCTTAGCTACCGTCTTTAGTTTCCAACCAACTCTTTCAGCATTTAAGCAACTTTATAGCTTGAGTTTTATTGCACTGCAAATTTATTGGAGAAGGTAGGCACATGTCGTTTACGTGTGAATAAGGAAATTTTGTTGATTGGTGGGTGGGTGGGTGGGTTTGGGAGGATGGGGACGGGTCTGATTTTCGAATTGAATTACATCAGCTATTTGCCATGCTCTTTAATCCTTGAGAAATTTACTTAACCTTGGAAGTGCAAGTATATAAGTTCACCTTGCTGCGTCCGGGGGAGTCAATCACGTGCCAATCTCACCAAGATCAGCACACCAAACGCTGAGGCAATCTCAGACAAAATGACACAAACCAAACAATCAAAGAGAAATGATGAACACTCTGTTATTAGATTTTTTTATAATATACTTCTCATGAAACATTTTAATCTAACAGAAAATTTTAAAGATACATGTTTCTATAATTGTAATGCGTATACAAGAAATATCTAATGACTATTGTGCATTTCAGAAGTGCCAAATAGTGCCTGAATCTAAAAATATATTCTGAAATTGAGGACAATGGAAAAGTTTCTGTGAGTTCAAAGAGTGTTAAAAGTCCTATGTAGATACATGTAGGACACAGGCATCACACTATGATAGAAGTTTTCATTGTACAGAGAGGATAAGTATGTGGTTGTATCCAAGCATTTAGCAAGTTAATTTATTTTATTTTTTTTTTGGTCAAAGGGGTTCGTTATATAGTATAAAGTATATTCCTTGATCCTTCCAACAAATTTTGGAGTTTTGGTACAATGGAAGGGACATTGAAATGGTACTAGTGCTCCCCTCCCCCATTAAAGGTCGATACACACATTTTATGAAGGCTTTGGAAATGAAAATCCCACTGCCTGTAATCCATATATTGGCCCACGTAAAGGACATTCAACTCGTAGGGGTGTTGAGTATAAAAGTATATCACTCTGCACTACTTTGGAGTCAGTGTTGCAATGGGAGGAACATTAACACCACCCATAATCAAGGACTCGCTAAATAATTCTCAAGTAACCTATCATTCCCAATTGATTAATAAGGCCTCACAAAACAGTTCTCAAGCAAATTATTGATAGTGTAATCTTCATTTTCGAGTATTTCATGTTTTTATAGGAGTTAAATCTGGTTTTGATTTGATTGGCATGTAAGAGAGTGACAAGGTCCATAGCTGAGGCTCGGGTAGTTCTCTTGTATGTTATGAGTAGAGCAATTATCCTATTTCTGCTTTGTTAATCTGTTATTGGAAAACTGAAAGAGTTGACATGTGGAGTTTAATTTTCTTACAGAGTCAGGTCTTTAGTGTGATCTAGACTCAATTTGTAATTCTACTCTCTTTCTTTATGCCCATGACTGGAAACCCTTTACGCTTGAAGTTAACTGCCTGTACTCTATCTCAGCTTCTCACATTGTTGATTTATGCAGGACTTTCCTTGGAACCACTAATTGGAGCTATATCAGCTGGAAATGCAATAGTGCTGAAGCCTTCAGAACAGGCTCCTTCGTCCGCTGCTTTCTTAGCAAACACTATCCCAAAATATCTGGACAAAAAATCTGTGAAGGTTGTTCAAGGTGGTCCGCATATTGGAGAGAAGCTGTTGGAACACAACTGGGACAAAATATTCTTTACTGGTATAATAAACCTATAAATGTTTTGATTAACATGCGAGAACAGCCAGTATCTAGATTAAATGCAACCATTCAATTCCTTCATTTCCTTAGTAACAATCAAAATGTTTAAAGGTAGCACACGCGTTGGACGCCTTGTCATGGAAGCAGCTGCAAAGCATCTAACACCGGTTGCCCTTGAACTGGGAGGGAAATGCCCGGCAATTGTAGATTCTCTCTCAAGCTACAGAGACAAAAAGGTATAAAATATTACTATGTGATGCAAATTAACTGCACATTAAAACATTGCAGCTCAACAGTTCATATTTCTCCTACTGCACCTATACGCATTCCACGAGTGCTATGGGTGCCTAGCTAACCTTCCTTTGTCTCTAAATCCTTCTAAAGCTATTAAATACACTTGACAAGGTTAAACGATGGGTCGAAATTAATCTCTCCCTAACCTGCTAAAGGTACCTTCAACCTTACCACAACTTCAAGGATTTGGTGTAGTGAAAAGAATTTTAGTACAATATTAGAGCAACTCAGTTCAATTCTCATCTGACGCATATTAAAAAAAAATAGATTTAAAAAAACAAGAATATTGTTACACAAAAAATCATGTTTCGACCATAAAAGAGCGCTCGATGTTGGGCAAGGGTGGAAATTGAGCAAATAATTATCAAATAGTTCACTAAATATTTGTCCAGCTATTCGATCGAATTCGATTCGGGTGATCATTTAAGCGTAAGCAAATACTTTTTAGTATTCGTGAATTAAACGAATCAAATCTGAGCATTTTAGTATCTGATTTGTTTGTTTATCGAACTATTCGTTTAGCATTGATGCATTTAATCTCTTAATGTTTATTGTACTACAAATAGAAATATTCATGAATTGAATATATGTTCTAACCTCATTAAACCTATCAATAGCCAAATTGTTTAATCATTCATTTGATTATTTAATACTCATTTAGCATACATGTACATTCTACCCATGAGTTTATGTTTTGCATATATATAAATTCTATAAATGACTGATTTTTGTCGTTCTTTTTGACAAAATATAAAAAATATTTAAGACAAATCATTTTGGAATCAATTATGTTAATCATATATTTAAAATCTAGATTTTATACATCATAACTAAAGATAAATAACTCTCTAAGTACAATTAGAATATTTTCAATAGAACCAAAATAAATAAAACAAACTCTTAATAATAAATAATCTCAAGCTCCACATTAAATCAAATCAAATGCAAGAATATTTTAATATTCGAGAAAATTTGATTTCGATCCAAATTCAAAGGAGAAAATTTCTAATTCTAATTCAAATGCCAAGGAACATATTCAATATCATATTCGAATTCAAAAATTTAAACGAAATAAAATATAACATATTAGTTTGTGACTTCGATTCAGTTTGGTTCAAGCCCTACGTGTGGATATAAATATATTACCTTCAACTTTCATCACAACGTCGAAGTTTTGATGTAGTGAAAAGAACTTTAATAATAACAAAAAGGCACACGACGAGGAAGATTAATCCTTTCTTAACTTGTTAGATGCGAGATAAGGCTCAAGAGTTAGATTAGTGATCTAGAAGGGTTAAGAGGAGTTAACCTCTTTAATTGAAAGATTCGCAAATATGCATCCATAGGCTGGTTATAGGACAAACCCCGCTGTTTGTGTAAAATTTATTGATTACTCTTAGAAATGCTCACACGTGCACAAGATTTTATTTAACTTTTTTGACATAGAGACTAACTACTTCAACCGTCTTCTCATCTCTTCTTTTAACACGGTTTATCGAGATAAATCTTTCATCTTAATTCTTCCTTAATCCATTAATCTCTCTTCTTCTTTTTCAAGAATTAGCATTTTTTAGTAAAATAAAATGCCAATGGATACCAAAATATTTTGGAGAAATCAAAAACTTTTTGGGTAACACCACAATATGGGGGGGAAAAATAGTGTAGGTACTTCTTAAACATAACCATCTATCATTTTAGAGACGATTATAATTTGTTTCAAGTAGGGATGAGTGCAGTGTACAAGGAGTATGATGGTAATTGTTTTTAGAATGAATCCTAGTCACCTAGATTTTAGAGGATGAATAACCATCTATCATTTTATGGTCGGTTATAATTTGTTTTGAGTGAAAATTAGGGATGAATGCACTCACGTGTGTTGTGACACGAGAGTTCTGATATCAATTATTGTGATCATACCAACAATTGGGTTATGACACCAACTGTTTTGCACCCCCAAGACCATGATCAATATTGTGAAACCTTGACATATGTAATACTTGTAAAAGAACACTATTATAGAGCAAATTAGCAATATTAAGATAAAAGAATAGAAAAATACCAGAATTTAACGTGGTTCGGCCCAAACTTGGCTTACGTTCACAGGTAGAGAACTTGAGAGAGTTTTATTAATAAACTTTATAAAAGATCTAACATTCATCTTAATTTTCAGAAGAGTATTCACCTTCCCTTTTAATCCGACAAGATTACAAGAGTATATCTTCTCTCTATGCACCATCGCCTTCCTCTTTTTTTTGACTTTCTCTTTACCCTGTGTTGTTATACTAGGTTACAACTTTTATTTATAAAGTTTTACAATACAAATTATATTCAATCTATAAGATGATGTTGGCCATCGGATATTTGAAGAACTTGATCAATTCTTATAAGAGTTGATTTTCTTAATTTAGAAGAATTTTAGACTCTTTAAACTTTAAAACAAATATTTATTGAATAGGAATTGATTCCTATTCGAACTAACTCATCAAGAAAAAAAATTTGAACGCGCTAAAAAAGGAAACATGAATCCTGTTTGGACTACTGCTGTCGACAGGCCTAAAGGCATGTAGAAAATCTGAACTGGGTTGCCTCTCTGTGAGTATTATCGACAAGCCTATCGACAGCCTTCTGTGTGCAGTCGACATAGTCGGCTGTCACACAATTTCTTGATCTGCTTCTTTTTCAATTTTGATTGAATTTTCTTTGACCATTGTCTCTTTTGAAAAGAAGACAAATTCACAACAACATGGACTCTGATGATAATTTTTTGAAAGTCACATATATTTAGTGGACATATGCTATTTAGAAAGGTCGTCCAGTGCCAAAGTGGTTGAAGAGAGGAACCAATCCAAATAGTACATTCAATTTGGTTTCATGTGTTTTTTTATTTACTTTAAATAAAATAATCAAAATGACTTTTTCATTTGTAGACATTACTTCCAACTATACATAAAGAACTTAAGCATTCTTTGAAGCATAGGAATGTACAAACTCTCGGAGGACATATTAGAGATCATATTAAATAATAGAGACCTTGTATAACATAATGTATAGTAATAATCTTAGTATAACTTAAATCAATAAAATCACGACACATTCAAATTCTCAACCGTCTTTTAGGATGTCTCTCATATCCAATCAAATAACAAACATTACAGCAAAAGTATTATTTCTAGCCAACTATTAGCCACTAAATCACTTTGTAATACAATTTGGACTTATCTCCTAGTTAGGTTAGGCTTGGGTCATATTTATGTAATTAAAAAGGATCTCTCTCTCAACCACCAACCAAAATGTGGTCTGGACTTAAAAAATCTCAAAGAGCAACTTTCTCGAAGCAGTTGGAAGCAGAGGAAAATTTGCGCGTGAATGGGGAACATGGAGGAGAGGCGATGTTTTTTGTGCCTCTTTTCTTGGTTTTCAATTCCAACCAAAACCCATGTCCTCCTTGAAAAATTGTTTCCATCTGCCCACCAAAACTCCGATCTGCAGCTTCTTGCAACTATCAAAATCCAAATCTTATCAATTCTTCTCTAATAAGAGAAAGAATAAAAACTTGCAAAATTTCTTAAAATCCAAATCTTATCAATTCTTCTCTAATAAGAGAAGAATAAAAACTTGCAAAATTTCTTAAGGGGACAGAGAAAATGGGAGCGGAAACGAAAAA
>JAVJIF010005395.1:0-75679 GCA_038442645.1 Agave tequilana
GATGGACCATGTAACTGGATAATAGCTTGTGCTTAAATCTAGTGTTTCAGAATTAATGTGCCTCTTGACATAGAGATTTGGTGTGTAATATAAACTGGTATGGAGACCAAAATTGACCGCTTGATGCTAGTTTAGGGGATTCGATCCTAAGTGCTTGACCTTTCTTTTATTATAATTAGTTCACATAGCTCACAAACCCCAAAAATTTTTGATCAATTCGTCTAAAGTGTTGAAACCAAAAAATCACCTATCCCTGTGGACCGACCCTCAAGTGCTACATCGAACGACCGTGCACTTGCGGTTATTTAAAACGAGGAGACAGAAATCTCCCCATCAAGTTTTTGGCGCCGTTCGGGGACATGGTGTTCTATCTTTAGTTTTGACAGCTATACCGGATTGTAAAAAAAAAATTCAAAATTAAAATTTTAAAATTTTTTTTTAAAAAATAAAACAAATTTAAAAAATTAAAAAAAATTCCTTTCCCCATGGCCTATCCAAATTCATTTGGTTACGATTCCTTTTATAGGACAGACTCTCCTTTCCATCCACCAAGCTCTCTTTCTGACTTTAATGAATACATCCATCCCACGAACTACTCATTTTCTTCATACCATCCTATGAGTTGCCATCACAGTTGTAACGCCCCGATCCTGCGGGTACGGAGACGTTACTGCAACGTATATATGCAGGTCCGAAATACCCTCGTATATACGCTAAGTATCAGTACAAGCAAGAATCAGAGTACGGAAGCAAGTGGTGCATTATACATTCCAACACATGAGTACAATTATAAAGTTATCACCAGAGGTGATCCAATATTACATGAATATTACATCACTGATATGCGCAATTTGCGAGATTACAAAGATATGTACATGTATGAACAGTACAAAGACAGGCTCAGAGTCATAACAAGAAAACTCTAGAGCCGCACATGGGGGGCCTGGAAGGATGGGGCTCTGGACGGTCTGCTGGAGATCCATGCTACCACTGCGCTACTCTGATCAGCAACTGAGAGAATCTACAAGTTCCAAGCTCTGACATGCTCCAAGTTCTAGGACCTGGACATGAGGATCCAGAGGAGTCAGAACTCCCCAGGCGAGTGGTGAGGCAAAAGCCAGATGGCGTGCAAGGATAAGCACATGTGTATCGGTAAAACCGAATCATAAATAAGCATTGAAAAACCGTGTCGTGAGCATAAGCATGTATAGGCAGGTAGATATATAACAAGTGATATCAAGCAGGAAGTACTCATGGCATGGTAAGATAGGAGCAGTAGACTGATGGAATGGAACATGGGTAATAATACAGAGTATGAGTAGCTAATATGATAATAATCATAAAACCGAAAATCCGATGAAAGCATTCGTGGCAAATCACACAACGGTCATAACAGGAGTACATAACAGGCATAACATGAATCATAACAAGCATAACGGAGTTCATAACAGGCATAACAGGATACATAGTTGGCATCTTTTATTATTATTACTCGTCTGACCCATATATCTAGGTATGTGTCCTGGTGTACATCCCAACACACATACATCCATATATAAGCAAGCTGAGGTTCGTTACTGGAAGCTGATGAAGAACTGATAGCTCATACTTATAGTAGTTCCCGACCGCCCGGGACACACAGCCATTTGGGGGCCTGAAATCCCCCTAACACGCATCTTCTGGGGGCCTGAAATCCCCCTAACACGAATCGTCAGTTTTGGTATTCCACTACTATAAGTAAGGCACCATACCGGCATCCATCACTTCCTCCCATTCCCGTGCAAGTTATCCTTTTTATAGCTTATGAAACATAATTATCAAAATACGGGAATGAGTAGGAACATAACTTGTCATAACAGGAGTACATAACAGGCATAACAGGAGTCGTAACAAGCATAACGGGAGTTCAGAACAGGCATAACTGGAGTACATAACAAGAGATCAGGTACTACATTCCCGTAATGTGATAATCATGGGTAGAGAGTTATTCATAACAGGTATCAGGTTTTATCATGCCAATGACAAGTGTTCATGCAGATGACAGGTGATAGTCAAGCCATAACCTGAGACAGGTGGTATAACATGAACCAGTGTCAAGTAGTAGCATGTCGGGTGTCAGGTGATAACATATCAAGTGTTAAATGATACAGACAGGTATTGTCAAGAGTTTACATAACAAGCTTGTATATTGCAAGAGTTAGAGTAATAGCTGAGCATAATCAAGCAGAGCTAAGCGAGCTGGAAGTACAGACAGCAAACAGTATTTAACACTGGAGCGTCTGGCAAGGTTACCGGGACAACTCGGCTTAAAGTGCGAGTAAGAAATCCGGCAGCATCCCGCCTAGACGAATCTAGTGGTAAAGTGCTGAGCGCTGATCATGATAACCAGGCGGAGCTGAGAGACCTGACGGTCCCAATCACTTCCTTTCGAGATAGTGAGAGACCAGACGCTGAAGGACGGAGAGACCTGACGGTCCCAATCACTTCCCTTTCGAGATAGTGAGAGACCGGAGGCTGAAGGCTGAGGGACCAAGAACGCTCAGGGTTTAAGCGCACTCTCGGTGGCTACCAGCCATCCCAGGAGTGGGCAGAAACCCAGAGTTCAACGACCACGAAGGGTCGGCCACGCATAGTATAAAGCAGTAAAATACATATAAACATGGAATAAAATACATGTCGACCCGACGAAGCGGGGAAACCCAAATGGAGGCGAGGACACTCGCCTAAATCTCTGGAAAGGCCGAAACTCTGAAATCCCGAAACTTGCACACGCGTCATAAAATATAATAATAACCAATATATATTTAGAGAGAGAAAGGGAGGAGGAAGAGAAAGAGTCTAGAGAGAGAAAAACTTAGAGAGAGAAAGAGAGATCTAGAGAAGGAAAATCTAGAGAGAGAAAGGGGGAGATTTAGAGAGAGAAAGTGATGAGAGAAAAAGAGGGAGAGAGAGATGGAGAGAGAACTGGAGAGAGAGAGTGCACAGGGAGACGCGGGTTTTGAGAGTGAGACGCGGGGGTCGCAGACGCGGGGGTCGCAGACGCGGGAGTCGCGTCGCGTAGATTTTCACAAACGCGAGGTTCGAGAACCGCGTTCTGGCAAGGACACGAGGAGAATGCCGACGCGAGCATGAACTCCACGTCGCGTTGATACAAGAACGCGAGGATCGCGTTAAGGAATCGCTTGAACGCGGGGTTTAGCTCCGCGTCTCTGGCAATAGAATGAAAGAGAGAGAGACAGGACAAGAAAGAGAGGGAGACAGTGTACATGGAGAGGGGGAGAGAGAGACGCAGGAACAGAGAAAGAGAGAGACGCAGGGAAGGACAAGGAACAGAGAAGGAATGGAAAAGAAGAAAAAGAAGAAGAAGAAAGAAAGAAAGAAGCGAAGAAAAGAAAGAAGAAAGGAAAGAAAAGAAAGAAGAATGGAAGGGGGATGGTCGGCCATGGCCGGCGGTCACCGGCGACGGCCGGAGTTGGCCGGAGTTGGCCGAAGAAGGTGACCAAAGCTCCACATCCCAACCATTAGTGGGGTGCAAGTCTAGTTCATATGGTGAAAATGAAGTTTTGTGAAAGGGATTTCGGGGAGCGAAGCAATAGCTCGTCGGAAAGAGCACGACGAGGAGAGAAGATGACATGGTCGTTGTGGCCAAGGTGGAGTATATGGTGGAGGAGAGGGTGGTGAAACTTTGAAGCTTAATGGGTTCATGGTGGAGAAATGAGGAAGAAGAAGGTGGAAAAGATGGTGTTATGGTGGTTGTTGTTGTTGAAATGAAGGAGGAGATGGAGGAGAATGAGGTGGTGGTGTTGGTGGAGAAAATGGAGGAAAAATGGTGGAGAAATGGCCGGCCAAGGCAAGCCCATGGCTTCCATTTTCGTGGCCTGTCACTTGCTGTAAAAGAAGAAGAAAGAAAAAAGTGAAAGAGAGAGGAAGAAAGAAAGGTGGGGGTGGTTATATATAAAGGGAAAGATTATAATATAATATTGCCATCTCACCAAATAAATGAGACCTGCGTCTCACCAAGGAATGGCTGCATCCAGGCCAAATGAACTGGACGCGGAGAAAAATCCGCGTCCAGGAGGATAAACGCGAGTTTTGCGTTTAACAGAGGAGAGAGAAAGTCATAATGACTTGATGGGAGTTGATCTAAAATGCATTAAATGCAGTAAGGAGAGGATCTCTGCATTAAAAGCTGAATCCGAGTTGGTAGAACTCGCGTTTAGCGAGGAGAGAGAAAAATGGAAAAAGAGTAAAATATCTGGATAAAATTCCGGCATCTGGGAAAACACCGAAAACTTAAGAAAGCCCGAAAAATAAAGTAACTCGGAAAGCTTTCCAAAAATTCACAAAAATAATAAATATTATATAAAGATTTTTAGTAAAATCGATTTTCAGAAATTCAATCTCATTTTCAAGATAAAATCCCGAAGTCAAACGTTGACACCGGTCTACACCGGGTCGGCCGGATTTTGATAAAATCTGAAAAATCCCAAAAAATGTATTAAAGAATAAAATATGATTTTAAGAAGTAAAGTGAAAGCGGAATTCAGAAATTCAATTCCGATTGTAAACTAAAAATCCTGGAATCAACCAGCGATACTGGCCGACACCCAATCCGGTGAAATTTTCATAAATTCATAAAATCCTCAGAAAAAGTATTTAGATAGAAAATGTGATTTTAAGAAATAATGTAAAAGACACTTCTAGTAATTCCAATCCGTTTGTAAATTAAAAATCCGGGAATCGGTCAGCGGCACTGGTCGACACCGTTTTGAAGATTTTCAATTTAATTCAGAAAATTCCAGAAAATTATAGAAAATCTAAAATATTGGAAAATGATGTTTAAAACTGAAATCAGTCAAATTAAGTACTAGAAAGACCAAATCGAGTAATTCACTAGGATCGGGTTCTCGGTTCAGACTAGGGCTGACTCTGAGTCCGTGAATCCGGATCCAAGACAAAACGATCATATAAATGATTCATAATACAAAACATATACAGGAAGTAAATCGAAAAATCTGAATACGCAACTAAGTACGTATTCCGGGAGCGGGGTGTTACAACAGTCAAGATCCAAATCATTCTTCTGAACAGTGCCCTTCGATAGGGTTTTCATCAGGACTAGGTCAAAATCAATTCCACACCTTTCAAGGACCTACGAGCGAGCCTTATCCATCAAACTTCAATTCGGGGGGTTGGAATTATCCTCAATTTTCATGGGACAATCATATCAGAATTCTCAACCTAATTGGTCCTCTATTGAACCACCACCTCCGTCTTGGGGATTTAACAATGACCATGAAGAAAGCACATTAGAGAGAGTTTTAAAGCCATGCAGCAGACTATAATCGAAACCAATCGCAGTTAATCGAGGCATGTGCTCACATGGATAAAATAATGACTCATCTCAATCAACCTATTTCAACCACAAGTCCAGATCAAGTTCAAGAGTTCCTTCAACTTTCACAAATTGAGTTCAATGGCAATCCGGTGGACAAGGAACCAACACTAGAGGAAGCTTTTGAAACTTTCAGGCAAACTTCAAAGCATGTGCTCTATGACACTAGAGACTCCTTAAACAGCCAGTAAATGAGTTGGTTAGTGAGCAAGAGGAAGATCCCTTTTCCAGTCAACTAGTTCATGAGCCAACACCGACTCGACCCATGTCCATTCAAGAGCACATCAACTATCATAAGATGAACAAAGGCCAAACTGTTAGACCCAAAGAGTAAATCGTTGGCCATAGTGACATGTCTAATCATTCCATCGAGATGCCCTTCGAGTCCCAATTATTTCATCTTAATCAATTTGAAGAGCTTAAACATGAGAAGCCTGTTGAAGAAGTCGTGAAGGTCCATGAGGTGTACAAACGTGATAATAATCTTCAGTGTCTGGATGAAGTGATTAGAAATTATTTGGCTGCACATACAACTCATGTGGAGCCAGTTGAATCTGATTTTGAAGAGGAATGTGACAATGATGAATTTTTGCTTCAAAAGAAATTTGAGGATGAATTTTCTAAGTTCTGTGAAAAGATAAGTGTTGGGGCGCGGAAAATTGCATCCACTCATATGGAGAAAATGGAGTACACTGATCAACATTGTGAGAATGCCTACATGGATAATGAGCCTTTGTTTCTTGATGAGCTTTTTGTTGAAGATTGTGATCACAATGGTGAGAAATATGTGTTGATGAGAAAATAAGTGTTGAGGATCTTGAGTTTAGAGTTCCCTTTGAGAAAACAAAACTCGATTTGAGTATCTTCACTTTCGATGAGCCAACCAATAATCATACTTTTCAAAACTTGATTCAAGAATCTCTAATTAATCAAAGCTCTGAAATCCTATTTGAAGACGAACTCATATATTTGAATGAATCGGTTAGGGATGCTTTGGTTAGTTACACACCTCCAAAGAAAATTGTTGATTTAAGTTTTGAGGTGATGTTTGAGGATAAGCTTAAATTTGTAGGCAATCATATTGTGGACACTCCAATTATATTGTGTGAAAATGATGAATTTGTGAGGAGGTATGGGAAGAAGAGAAGGAGACGATGGAGAAAAGTGATGAACAAGCTGGAAAGGATGAAATTAAAAATAACAAAAAGATTAACCTCTCCACTTTGTCCATTGAAGAGAACCCATTGAAATGATGGGAAGCGAGCTCGAGGGAATAGACCTAGAAAGATCTAGGTGCGGGGGAGTTGTGAAATTGTACATATGTAAATATTTGTTTTATTTTATTTTTTTATTTTTTTTTAAGTCTTTTTATTTCTTTTTAGTTAGTTGAGTCAGTTTTAGTGAGTCTTTTATTTATCTTTCTCTAATCTATGTGTCGAGTTTTATTACAAGTGATACAGGATAAGCAAGGAGGCATCCACCACACACAGGGAGAATCTTTGTTGCTTCGACAGCTTAATTTTCTAGTGCACTGTGAGTATTTTTAATTCTAGCATACTGTTTATATTTATATATCTTTTATATGCTGGGAATGCATGATCATCATGATTGTGTGCATGTTGGATGTGTAAATTACATGCTAGATCCTTTTTATCTCTGTATTCATTTGTGTGCATGAGGACATGACACAGTTTAGGTATTGGGAGGGAGATTCACATTTTTTTTCTTTTAGGAGTTTTTTTTTTATTTTGTTTTGCTTTTAGGGTTTTTTCCCCTTTCTTTATCTTTATTTTCTTTTAGGAGTCTTAAAAAAAATTTGAAAAAAAAGGAAAAAAAGAAGTTGAAAATTTTCTGCAAATGATTAGCTAGTATGTGAGTGATTTAGTATCCATGAGTTGATTTTAAGGGTAAGATCAAAATGAAAGAGTTATAAAATCTTAAGATAAAGATTAGAATCTAAAACGGACATACATCTAAACTTAGTCTAAGTGATTATGTACCCAATAACACTTAACACTTTTAAGTTCATAGCTTGGGACATTGATTACAACTAATAAAAAAAAATTTATATAATAAAATAGATATTAATAATTCTTGTCTTGTGGCCTCAGTTGCTTGAGTAATTAAGTCCGTAATAGTGTCTTTACACTTATTGCCCTAAGACCATTTGGTTTGGGAGCATTGGCCCAAAGCTCGCTATATGGTAGCTGAGAAAGCCTAATAGGATAAGACATTATAAAAATATAATAATTTTAATTATCAATTAGCTAGGTGTCTTGGCCTCAGGAAGCCTCGGTATCTACGCGAAAGATAGTTAAAAAAAATCTTAAAAAAAAGAAACAGAAGGAAAAAAATTGTTATCACAAAAAAAATGAAAGTTGTAATAAATATTCCCAAGCTTAAGAACTACATCACGATCACGGGGTATATAGTCTGAAACTTAGGACAGATGGTGTAAAGTTTTGGATTTGAGACTTTATTTTATAGCCAATATGATATCTTGAATTGAGGTTTTACTTGAAAATGAAACTCATGAAAATTGATGATCTTGCTAGCTAGTTAGCTAAAAAAAATTTGATTTGTTTTTCTTTTCTTGATTTTTCGGTTATCCTTATTTTACTTTTATTTATTTCTTATCTCTAACTTTCTTGGATTTTGTGGGTGTAATCCACTGAAAACCCTCACGAGACAAAACTCGTCCTCTAGGGGTAACATAGGGGTTTAATGGCTTGTTGCACATGCTAAGTGCAACCGTGATTCCTACGAAAGTGAGTTAGGGTAATTTAGTTTTTCTTTTTCTTTTTATTATTTTACTCGAGGACTAGCAAAAGATAGGTGTGGGGGTATTTGATCAACATGATTTTATACCATTTTTATACTCCTAATTATCTATCATTTGTTTATAAATAATGCTACTCGGGTATTTTTAGTCTATTTTGCAGACAAAGTTATTAGGAGAAGACTGGACCACAAAAAAACTCTTTCGAGACTGTAAAGCGCATTAAAAGGAGTTGAAGGCGAGATAGGAGGCTTGACATTGCTGGGTCGCTCTATTACGCCTAAAACTGACATCAAAGAGTTCGAGGCCAGTTTGAGTGAAACCGTAATTTTGCAAAAGTCAGGGGCTTAAACGCAAAATGAATAGAGATGTAAAAGTGCAAAATTAATTTAATGATTCTCCTTGTAATTTTGTAACTATTTTTGACTTTCATGTAAAAGCCAAACCCTATCCTATAAATATACATGTAAAGGCTAGGGCTTAGGGGGCTTCTTTTTCTAGGTTTTTTTTTTAGGTTTTATTTATTTTTTTCCTCCTTGAAACTTGTGCCAGGATATGAATCTCGCCTTTGATTTTGGCCACTAATCAAATTTCTACAATTTCTTCAAAAGGTATTTTCAACTCATGGAGGTCTCCTCTAACTGCAATCTCAATTCTTAGAGGTAAAGAATTTTATTTACAACATTTTATTTTATTTTATTTTATTTTATTTCCTAAAATTTCTTAACCCTCTTATTGTTGTTTTAAACCTGCAATTAAATTTTAAAAAAATAAAATTAAAAAAAAGGGAACTACAGAGGCGCCAACAGGCGCCTCTGTCCAACTGAGGGGGGCGCCAACGCCCCCCATTTGAAAACAGAGGGCGCCCTCCCTTTGAAAAGAAGGGCGCCCCGTGGCGCCCCATTGTGAAGAGGCAGCGGGCGGCCCCAGGCGCCCCTGCATGTAAGTTTTCTTTTTTCTTTTTTTTTTTTTTTATTAATTTGATTTGATTAGTTTATTAATTTATATTTGCAATTAATTATTTAATTAAATGTAGATAATTTTAAACTGATTTAATTAGTTTAGTTTATTGTCAGCTTTATCATGAGTAGCTAATTTACTGCAAGCGCTTAGGGGAGATGAACCTAGACTTAATTCTTGTGGACCGAGTCATTCTCTTATTTATGACTGTATGCACACCGATTGACCTACTACTTTTAGGAAATTAATTTTTAGAATAACTGGATTTTTTACAGGTTATGTATCGGGATTAATGGTCCATGCTTAGGGTCTGTTGCATTTAAGCTATTTATTTTATTTAGTTAATTTATCTTTGATGGACCATGTAACTGGATAATAGCTTGTGCTTAAATCTAGTGTTCAGAATTAATGTGCCTCTTAGACATAGAGATTTGGAGTGTAATATAAACTGGTGTGGAGACCAAAATTGACCGCTTGATGCTAGTTTAGGGGATTCGATCCTAAGTGCTTGACCTTTCTTTTATTATAATTAGTTCACATAGCTCACAAGCCCACAAAATTTTTGATCAATTCGTCTAAAGTGTTGAAACCAAAAAAACCACCTATCCCTGTGGACGACCCTCAAGTGCTACATCGAACGACCGTGCACTTGCGGTTATTTAAAACGAGGAGACAGAAATCTCCCCATCAAGTTTTTGGCGCCGTTGCCGGGGACATGGTGTTCTATCTTTAGTTTTGACAGCTATACCGGATTGTAAAAAAAAAATTCAAATTAAAAATTTTAAATTTTTTTTTAAAAAAATAAAACAAATTTAAAAAATTAAAAAAAAAATTCCTTTCCCATGGCCTATCCAAATTCATTTGGTTACGATTCCTTTTATAGGACAGACTCTCCTTTCCATCCACCAAGCTCTCTTTCTGACTTTAATGAATACATCCATCCCACGAACTACTCATGTTCTTCATACCATCCTATGAGTTGCCATCACAGTCAAGATCCAAATCATTCTTCTGAATAGTGCCCTTCGATAGGGTTTTCATCAGGACTAGGTCAAATCAATTCCACACCTTTCAAGGACCTACGAGCGAGCCTTATCCATCAAACTTCAATTCGGGGGGTTGGAATTATCCTCAATTTTCATGGGACCAATCATATCAGAATTCTCAACCTAATTGGTCCTCTATTGAACCACCACCTCCGTCTTGGGGATTTAACAATGAGCATGAAGAAAGCACATTAGAGAAGAGTTTTAAAGCCATGCAGCAGACTATAATCGAAACAATCAGCAGTTAATCGAGGCATGTGCTCACATGGATAAGATAATGACTCATCTCAATCAACCTATTTCAACCACAAGTCCAGATCAAGTTCAAGAGTTCCATCAACTTTCACAAATTGAGTTCAATGGCAATCCGGTGGACAAGGAACCAACACTAGAGGAAGCTTTTGAAACTTTCAGGCAAACTTCAAAGCAAGTGCTCTATGACACTAGAGACTGCTTAAACAGGCCAGTAAATGAGTTGGTTAGTGAGCAAGAGGAGGATCCCTTTTCCAGTCAACTAGTTCATGAGCCAACACCGACTCGACCCATGTCCATTCAAGAGCACATCAACTTTCATAAGATGAACAAAGGCCAAACTGTTAGACCCAAAGAGCAAATCGTTGGCCATAGTGACATGTCTAATCATTCCATCGAGATGCCCTTCGAGTCCCAATTATTTCATCTTAATCAATTTGAAGAGCTTAAACATGAGAAGCCTGTTGAAGAAGTCGTGAAGGTCCATGAGGTGTACAAACGTGATAATAATCTTCAGTGTCTGGATGAAGTGATTAGAAATTATTTGGCTGCACATACAACTCATGTGGAGCCAGTTGAATCTGATTTTGAAGAGGAATATGACAATGATGAATTTTTGCTTCAAAAGAAATTTGAGGATGAATTTTCTAAGTTCTGTGAAAAGATAAGTGTTGGGGAGCGGAAAATTGCATCCACTCATATGGAGAAAATGGAGTACACTGATCAACATTGTGAGAATGCCTACATGGATAATGAGCCTTTGTTTCTTGATGAGCTTTTTGTTGAAGATTGTGATCACAATGATGAGAAAATATGTGTTGATGAGAAAATATGTGTTGAGGATCTTGAGTTTAGAGTTCCCTTTGAGAAAACAAAACTCGATTTGAGTATCTTCACTTTCGATGAGCCAACCAATGATCATACTTTTCAAAACTTGATTCAAGAATCTCTAATTAATCAAAGCTCTGAAATCCTATTTGAAGACGAACTCATATATTTGAATGAATCGGTTAGGGATGCTTTGGTTAGTTACACACCTCCAAAGAAAATTGTTGATTTAAGTTTTGAGGTGATGTTTGAGGATAAGCTTAAATTTGTAGGCAATCATATTGTGGACACTCCAATTATATTGTGTGAAAATGATGAATTTGTGAGGAGGTATGGGAAGAAGAGAAGGAGAAGATGAGAAAAGTGATGAACAAGCTGGAAAGGATGAAATTAAAAATAACAAAAAGATTAACCTCTCCACTTTGTCCATTGAAGAGAACCCATTGGAATGATGGGAAGCGAGCTCGAGGGAATAGACCTAGAAAGATCTAGGTGCGGGGAGTTGTGAAATTGTACATATGTAAATATTTGTTTTATTTTTATTTTTTTATTTTTTTGTTGAGTCTTTTTATTTCTTTTTTAGTTAGTTGAGTCAGTTTTAGTGAGTCTTTTATTTATCTTTCTCTAATCTATGTGTCGAGTTTTATTACAAGTGATACAGGATAAGCAAGGAGGCATCCACCACACACAGGGAGAATCTTTGTTGCTTCGACAGCTTGATTTTCTAGTGCACTGTGAGTATTTTTAATTCTAGCATACTGTTTATATTTATATATCTTTTATGTGCTGGGAATGCATGATCATCATGATTGTGTGCATGTTGGATGTGTAAATTACATGCTAGATCCTTTTTATCTCTATATTCATTTGTGTGCATGAGGACATGACAATGTTTAGGTATTGGGAGGGAGATTCACATTTTTTTTCTTTTAGGAGTTTTTTTTATTTTGTTTTGCTTTTAGGGTTTTTTCCCCTTTCTTTATCTTTATTTTCTTTTAGGAGTCTTAAAAAAAATTTAAAAAAAAAGGAAAAAAAGAAGTTGAAATTTTTCTGCAAATGATTAGCTAGTATGTGAGTGATTTAGTATCCATGAGTGGATTTTAAGGGTAAGATCAAAATGAAAGAGTTATAAAATCTTAAAATAAAGATTAGAATCTAAAACGGACATACCCTCTAAACTTAGTCTGAGTGATTATGTACCCAATAACACTTAACACTTTTAAGTTCATAGCTTGGGACATTGATTACAACTAATAAAAAAAAATTTATATAATAAAATAGATATTAATAAGTCTTGTCTTGTGGCCTCAGTTGCTTGAGTAATTAAGTCCGTAATAGTGTCTTTACACTTATTGCCCTAAGACCATTTGGTTTGGGAGCATTGGCTCAAAGCTCTCTATATGGTAGCTGAGAAAGCCTAATAGGATAAGACAATATAAAATATAATAATTTTAATTATCAATTAGCTAGGTGTCTTGGCCTCAGGAAGCCTCGGTATCTATGCGAAAGATAGTTAAAAAAATCTTAAAAAAAAGAAACAGAAGGAAAAAAATTGTTATCACAAAAAAAAAATGAAAGTTGTAATTAAATATTCCCAAACTTAAGAACTACATCACGATCACGGGGTATATAGGATCTGAAACTTAGGACAGGTGGTGTAAAGTTTTGGATTTGAGACTTTATTTTATAGCCAATATGATATCTTGAATTGAGGTTTTACTTGAAAATGAAACTCATGGAAATTGATGATCTTGCTAGCTAGTTAGCTAAAAAAATTTGATTTGTTTTTCTTTTCTTGATTTTTCGGTTATCCTTATTTTACTTTTATTTATTTCTTAATCTCTAACTTTCTTAGATTTTGTGGGTGTAATCCACTGAAACCCTCACGAGACAAAACTCGTCCTCTAGGGGTAACATAGGGTTTAACGGCTTGTTGTACATGCTAAGTGCAACCGTGATTCCTACGAAAGTGAGTTAGGGTAATTTAGTTTTTCTTTTTCTTTTTATTAATTTTGCTCGAGGACTAGCAAAAGATAGGTGTGGGGGTATTTGATCAGCATGATTTTATACCATTTTTATACTCCTAATTATCTATCATTTGTTTATAAATAATGCTACTCGGATATTTTTAGTCTATTTTGCAGACAAAGTTATTAGGAGAAGACTGGACCACAAAAAAACTCTTTCGAGACTGTAAAGCGCATTAAAAGGAGTTGAAGGCGAGATAGGAGGCTTGACATTGCTGGTCGCTCTATTACGCCTAAAACTGACATCAAAGAGTTCGAGGCCAGTTTGAGTGAAAACGTAATTTTGCAAAAGTCAGGGGCTTAAACGCAAAATGGATAGAGATGTAAAAGTGCAAAATTAATTTAATGATTCTCCTTGCAATTTTGTAACTATTTTAGACTTTCATGTAAAATAGCCAAACCCTAGCCTATAAATATACATGTTAAGGCTAGGGTTTAGAGGGCTTCTTTTTCTAGGTTTTTTTTTTTAGGTTTTATTTATTTTTTCCTCCTTGAAACTTGTGCCAGGATATGAATCTCGCCTTTGATTTTGGTCACTAATCAAATTTCTACAATTTCTTAAAAAAGGTATTTTCATTTCATGGAGGTCTCTTCTAACTGCAATCTCAATTCTTAAAGGTAAAGAATTTTATTTACAGCATTTTATTTTATTTTATTTCCTGAAATTTCTTAACCCTCTTATTGTTGTTTTAATCCTGCAATTAAATTTTAAAAAAATAAAATTAAAAAAAAAAGGGAACTACAGAGGCGCCAACAGGCGCCTCTGTCCAACTGAGGGGGGCGCCAACGCCCCCCATTTGAAAACAGAGGGCGCCCTCCCTTTGAAAAGAAGGGGCGCCCCCTGGCGCCCCATTGTGAAGAGGCAGCGGGCGGCCCAGGCGCCCCTGCAGGTAAGTTTTCTTTTTTCTTTTTTTATTTTTTTATTATTTGATTTGATTAGTTTAATTAATTTATATTTGCAATTAATTATTTAATTAAATGTAGATAATTTTAAACTGATTTAATTAGTTTAGTTTATTGTCAGTTTTATCATGAGTAGCTAATTTACTGCAAGCGCTTAGGGGAGATGAACCTAGACTTAATTCTTGTGGACCGAGTCATTCTCTTATTTATGACTGTATGCACACCAATTGACCTACTACTTTTAGGAAATTAATTTTTAGAATAACTGGATTTTTGACAGGTTATGTATCGGGATTAATGGTCCATGCTTAGGGTCTGTTGCATTTAAGCTATTTATTTAATTTAGTTAATTTATCTTTGATGGACCATGTAACTGGATAATACCTTGTGCTTAAATCTAGTGTTCAGAATTAATGTGCCTCTTAGACATAGAGATTTGGTGTGTAATACAAACTGGTATGGAGACCAAAATTGACCGCTTGATGCTAGTTTAGGGGATTCAATCCTAAGTGCTTGACCTTTCTTTTATTATAATTAGTTCTCATAGCTCACAAACCCACAAAATTTTTGATCAATTCGTCTAAAGTGCTGAAACCAAAAAACCACCTGTCCCTGTGGACCGACCCTCAAGTGCTATATTGAACGACCGTGCACTTGCGGTTATTTAAAACGAGGAGACAGAAATCTCCCCATCACAGACACACAGCTTACATGGGTCCTTGCCCTGATGGGGATCTCTCGGGAAGCACCTGAAAGATGGAGGCTCTTCCATGTTGGATGCTCAGAGTTAGCCTACCAACGGGATCCACCCTGACGGCCACCTGAGGAAGTCAACAGTCTACCCCGTGTAATACCCAATGGCCAAATCGACAATACTACTTCAAAGCTTGGGGATTCTCCTATTCAGGAAACATTCACAGGTCTTGGGGGAGCAAAAACCCATTCGAGAACTATATTCCAAATCGTCCTGAACAATTAGAAACCTAAACAGCTCCCTGAGCGAATGCAAAATCACAGCCAACGAACAAGGCAAGATCCAAACAATACTGTCATTAAAAAAATCCTTTACTTTATTATAAAGTTTTATTGATTACATCCATTCTCTTACAAGTATGATTACATCTAACAAGAGTAATACAAGTCCTATTACAAGTTTGTTTCTTTCTGAGAGAGAAAACAGGTATGCCCTCTGTTACACTCCTAACATATCTAGAGACACCTCATAAACAATAATCCATCGTGGCTGGGATGGCAATGAAACTAAGAACTCTATGGAAGACACTAGCAGGGAGATCTCGCCTCAAACCGAAGATTGAATCTCACAAGGCAAGAAGGATAACAAGGCCAAAATAATAACTCAGGAGCGATGGCAGGCAAGGCAACGACACCTCATAAGAGTACAGATGGCTGGCCTCAGAGACCGAAACTGACATCAAATCCCCTTATGATTCCTGCTCTATGTTCGCTGCAAGGAAAGAAAGAGGGTCAAGCCTCAACCTTACCTAGTCTGATCGGGCTGGAGTCCAGACCTACAGATCAAGTAGAAGCTGGAGCATTCCCTATCCCTCTAAGTAGCTGGGCCTCATTAAGAGAGCCAAGACTCCATGATGAGCCCATCATGAAAGCTGAAACTCCTTGACAAATGGACTCCTGAGCATTAGGAGTACGATAACCATCGCCAATCTCTACCTCTCCTTCTTCCATCGAACGAAGAAGAAACAAGAATTATCACCCACAGAACGATGAAAGATTTTAACAGCAAGGACTTTCAAGAAATAGCTCACATCTCTCCTGAAGAGTTTCTCCCTATTTATAGAAGCAGAAGAAGTCTAAAAGCTAACCATTCAGATAGCCTACATGTTTCACAATGGGTCCGATTCAAACTGACGCTCTGGATACACCACAGCTTCCCTCGAACACCTCACTCCTCGAAAAGGAGTAGTTAATTGACCAACATGACTGTGGATAGGATGCGCATTGAAGGCTCTGCCAGCCTATGTAGCCACACATGCCACTACGAGATAAGAACTGAAACGACAGCAAATCGACCCAAGTCCAAGCACAGAGTTCCCTATCCATTTCTACCCTCTTTATCTCTCAGAGTTTTCGGGAACTCATAGTTCCTGAGGGAATCTCTTACCTCCTTCTAAAAGAGGAAAACAGAGGGGCATCTGTAGTGATCAGCTTTTGACCTCTTCAAGATCACGCCACGCGTCCATCTGGCACCAAACAGGCGAGTGACATATGGCCACTTCCAGAACTTCTAAGCGAGTCCTCACTCAACTCAAACTCCAAGCAGTTCAGGTGATTAGAAGAAAGGGTAAAAATAGTTACAAGTATCCCTATCTATACGCCAAATCTTCATTTGAACTCAATAGTTGCAGCCAGGGAACAGATCAACCATGCCTATAACTGGATGAAGACTACTAGATAAAGATGGACTCTCACCCGACCGGTTCAAACTGGATATTCAGCTTTAACCGCCTCCATGATAAGTGGTCAATGTAACGCCCCGATTCCACGGATACGGGGACGTCACTGCGACGTATATACGTAGGTCATAAATTGCCCCCACGTATATACGCTAAGCATAAAAGTACAACAAGGATCAGAGTACACGACAAAGCGTGGTATCAATACATATGCCAACACAAGAAGTACACATACAAAGTTATCACAGGATATTATAAAGTATTACACAATACATGTGTATTACATCATAACCAAGTCCAAAAGAAATATATACAAATATGTATGCAAAAAGCTCACAAGTAGAAAGAGGATCTCGTGAGTCAAAAGGTGAGTCTGGCACGAGGGGAATGGAACTAGTCCGCCTGCTCACTAAGGTAAGCTCGGTCCTCTGTGGATGGCTCCACTTCGTTCCAAGCTTCAGAATCTGAATGTGCAAATCCAAGGAGTCAAGACATATAATAATAAACAAACTATAGCCAAGTGGCTAAGGGACATGAATAAGGAAAGATGAAACAATTATAAAGAATATCAACTAATAAGTATGAAAAGCATGAAGAGATAAAATCCTAATACAATGAATCTACAGTTAACGTCTTATTATTATTACTTGTCTTACTGTGATATCTAACTATGTGACCCAGCGTCCCAGAGCACATAGATCCATATCCTAGTAAAGCAAGGTTGTTATTGAAAACAGCGGTTGTATCGACGAACTATGTTTACAGTGGGTCCCGTGCATGCCCGGGACCACGGTCCAGGGTGTTCCGTTGCTTGATGACGGAACCAGCCGCAAGGCCTATCAGGAGGGACTTATGTATGCCCTTTGTCATGACTGTATCAGGAAGAGGGAGCAAGCACTCCCCTCGGTCCCCTGGAGGCCCTCAGGTCAGACCGGAAATATAATTGTACAATATACCTAATGCCACTGTAAACACGAACACATATCGATATCCGCATGTTTCCCCCGACCCATGTGTAAGTTGGTCCATTTTATACAAAAGTCAAGTGCATCATGCTTGGTTTAAGAGATAGCATGATAAAAGGTGATATCCACTATTTAACGAGTCATGAAACGAGAATATGTAATAACAATTCATGAAGTAACAAGTGGTGAGATCCATCAAGTAACATGTCATGTAATATCAGTTATGAAGCATAAACAGTAATAATATGTTACACATGTATCAAAGATAAAATCCAAATTCAAATAGGAAATCAACTAAGTCAGACATTCAGAATTAGTCGACTAGGTGGAAGGATTAGTCGACTAATAGGGGTCTTAAGTCGACTAACAGTCTAGATGAGTCGACTAAAACTGGGTTCCAGAGAGTTGGAATTCTGTTTCAGGAAATTTAGTCGACTAGGGTTGTAAGGGTAGTCGACTAACAGGGAACTATTAGTCGACTAATGGATACTTAAGTCGACTAAGTTTGAGATACAGAGAGTTGAGTTTATTTCAGGAGTCGACTAGGGGAATTCTAGTAGTCGACTAGGGATATCTAGTCGACTGGAAATCTGGTCTAGTCGACTAAAACTGGGAAATCAGAAAAGGTTAAGTTTCAACTAAAGTGGATTAGTCGACTGGTCCCTAGGTCTAGTCGACTAATCGTGGGAAAACAGCAAACAGGACAGATTTCTAGGGTTTTGTTTGAGGGTCTAAAAATGTGATTTTTATGGCTCAAGCGAACATGAATTGTCAACACAAGTATACAAAGGGTTTACAAGTCTTGGTGAGTAGATATACTCACTAGGAAATGTTCGATTGAAGCTTTACGAGTCCGGGAAGAGTGTGGTCGTCAAATGGCACCTAAGTGATCCTTGGCGACGAAAAGAGCTACGATCCAAGCTCCAAATCAGTTGCTTGAGCTAGAGGTGAAGACCTTGAGGTGGTTTGGAGTTAGGGTTTGAGATGGAGAAGGAAATGGTGAAGGCTAAACTCTTGGTGAAGTGAAGAAAAAGAGAAAGAATTGTAAAGGAAAGTTTATATAGGATTTGATTTTTGTAAAGGAGATGTAAATAGTGTAAATGTGAGGGGGTTTATTGCAAAATGGGAGAGGGGATGGGTGTCCCTCACCTTGGCCACTTGGCCGGCCATGGGAGAGAGAGAGAATGGAGGCATTAATGAGGAAGTAGGTGAGAAATTGTGTGGAGTTGGAATTTTGGAGTAAATGGAATTTGGAAAATGGAAAAAAACTTGTGGTTGTGGAGGAAAGAAATAAAGGAAAGGGAAAATGGAAAGAAATTCTTATAGGGAGATATTTACTCTAACTTGGAATTTGAAAATATTGAAAACATGGATTCCTAGGTTTAAATCAAGTATGCGGAAAACATTTCGGAAAATACCGAAATCGTCCGAAATTCAAGTATCTCGGAACGACTCGTAAATTTTACCAAAAATAAATAATAATATATGAAGACTAATAGTGAAATCCTTTTTAAGAAATACTTTATAGTTTTAAAACTAAAATCCCGGAATCAGTTATCTACCGACTCCGTTGGAGTTTTCATAAATTTATAAAATTCTCAGAAAAAGTATTTAGATAGAAAACAGGATTCTAAGAAATAAAGCCTAAAGGACTTTCTAGAAATTCCTAACTGTTTGGAAAATAAAAATTCGGGAATCGATCAGTGACATTGGTCGACACCGGTTTTGAAGAAATTTATTTAATTCAGGAAAAATCCAGAAAATCATAGAAAATCTAATATATTGGAAAATGATATTTGAAAGTGAAATCGGTCAAATACAGGAAGTAAATCGAAAAATACGATCGAAAAGCTGAATACGCAACTAAGTACGTATTCTGGAAACGGGGTATTACAATCCACCCACCTTACAAAAATTTCGTCCTCGAAATTTCATAAGGTGAAAGGTAACAGGAAAAGTAACAGATAGAGAAGGATAAGATGGAAGATAACGGTAGAGAAGAATAGAAGGAAAGAGTCTTACCAATCAAGATGTGAAGAGTTGAGGATAGCGCTCTCGGATAACGTCCTCTCGTTCCCAAGTGGCCTCTCCTGGCGCATGCCGGTTCCAAGACACCAACACCAATGGTATAGCCTTATTCTTCAGTGTCTTAACACTCCTATCCAATATGGCCCTCGGCTGCTCTTGATATGACAAATCCGGTTGTAGTTCCAGTTCGGAATGATCCAAAATATGACTATCATCCTTTACATATTTCCTCAACTGAGATACGTGGAAAACATTGTGCACACCGTCCAAAGATGGAGGTAAAGCCAATCTGTACGATACATCTCCCACACGGTCCAAGATCTCGAATGGGCCGATGTACCTCGGACTAAGCTTTCCACGAGTACCGAACCGGATAACTCCCTTGGTAGGTGATATCTTTAAAAACACATGGTCACCTGCCTGGAACTCCAATGGCCTTCTCTGTGTGTCAGCCCAACTCTTCTGACGGCTCTGTGCTGCCCTGAGGTGGTCTCTGATGATTCTGACTTTCTCTGTTGTCTGAATCAGGATCTCTGGTCCCAAAAGTCTCCTCTCACCGACTTCATCCCAACAAATCGGTGATCTACACTTCCTTCCATACAATGCCTCAAAAGTGCCATCTTGATACTTGCCTGATAACTGTTGTTATAAGAAAACTCAGCCAAGTGAAGATGATCTTCCCAAGATCCCTTAAACTCAATCATACAGGCCCTTAGCATATCTTCAAGGATCTGGATAGTCCTCTCAGATTGCCCGTCTGTCTGAGGATGGTATGATGTACTGAATTTCAGACGGGTTCCCAAACTTTCTTGGAGACTCTCCCAAAAATGAGATCTGAATCTTGTGTCTCTGTCTGATACAATACTGACTGGAACTTCATGCAGACGAACTATCTCCTTCATGTACTTGTCTGCCAGAACCTCTGTTGACTGACCTACCCTGAATGGTATGAAGTGAGCCGACTTGGTGAGGCGATCAATGATTACCCACACAGCATTATTACCTTTGGGACTACGAGGTAATGCCGTGACAAAATCCATGGTGATGTGCTCCCACTTCCACTCAGGTATCGGTAAAGGTTGTAGAAGTCCAGCTGTCCTCTGATGCTCTATCTTTATTTGCTGGCACACCAGACACTTGGCTACAAACTGAGCTATCTCCCTCTTCATAGCATTCCACCAAAACTGCTTCTTCAAGTCCTGATACATCTTGTTTCCCCCTGGGTGGATGGAATATGCTGAACTGTGTGCTTCTGCCAAAATCTTCTGTCTAACTTCCCCTTGGGGAACACAAATCCTGCTACCGAAATATAAGGCACCATCTGGATGAATGCTGATATCAGTCCTCAATCCAGCCTCTACCTGAGCTCGGAATTTCTGTAACCTGGGATCTTCCTTCTGAGCTTCCCTGATCTCATCAATCAATGTTGACTGAATCTGCAAAGTCATGAACTGCCCTGCCTTCTCAGTCCTTCGAACTAACATCAAGTCCAATCTGATGAAGTCTCGAATCAACTCCTTCTGCTGAGTGAGCTGGACAAGCACTCTATTCTCTGGCATCCTGCTTAGTGCATCTGGAACTGTATTGACCTTGCCTGGATGATATTGCAAGTCAATATCATAGTCCGCCATCAGTTCAAGCCATCTCCTCTGCCTCATATTCAACTCTTTCTGTGAGAAAATATACTTGAGGCTCTTGTGATCTGTATATATCAATACTTTATCTCCCAAAAGATAATGCCTCCAGATCTTCAATGCAAATATCACAGCTGCTAGCTCCAAGTCATGAGTTGGGTAATTCCGCTCATGAGTCTTCAGTTGCCTAGATGCATAAGCTATAACATGATCATGTTGCATAAGTACACATCCCAGGCCTTTTCCTGATGCATCACTGAATATGACCATCCCTCCTCTCCCTGAGGGAGTCTTCAAGATTGGAGCCGAAATGAGCCTCTGCTTCAATTGCTCAAAGGCTGCAGTACACTCTTCTGTCCATATGTACCTTTCCCCTTTCCGGGTGAGCTTAGTCAATGGAGCTGCAATCCTAGAGAAATCTTGGACAAAGCGTCTGTAATATCCGGCTAGTCCAAGAAAACTCTTAATCTCAGTCACCGTCCTTGGAATGGGCCAATCCTTCACTGCCTGGACTTTGCTGGGATCAACTGAAATTCCTTCTGCTGAAACCATGTGTCCAAGGAGGCTATGCTGTCCAACCAGAACTCACACTTGCTCCTCTTGGCATGAAGCTGCTCCTGCTGGAGAGTCTGCAATACAATCCTCAAGTGTTCTGCATGCTCCCTGTTGCTCCTTGAATAGATCAGGATGTCATCTATGAAAACAACAACAAACTGATCCAGATAAGGCGAGAACACTCGGTTCATCAAATCCATGAAAACTGAAGGGGCATTGGTGACTCCGAAAGGCATAACTAGAAACTCATAGTGGCCATAACGGGTCCTGAATGCAGTCTTCGGGATATCCTCCTTCTTCACCCTCAGCTGATGGTAACCCGACTGTAAATCCAATTTAGAGAATACACGGGCTCCATGAAGCTGATCAAACAGATCATCAATCCTGGGTAAAGGATACTTGTTCTTGATGGTAACTTTGTTCAACTCCCTATAGTCAATACAAAGTCTCTTACCACCATCCTTCTTATTGGCCAACAGTACTGGAGCCCCCATGGTGAAGTACTTGGCCGAATCAATCCCTTGTCTGAGTATTCCTGCAGTTGCTTCTTCAAAATCTCTAACTCCGTCGGTGCCATCCTGTACGGAGCCTTGGATATAGGAGCTGCTCCTGGAACTGTGTCAATAGAGAACTCGATCATCCTTTCAGGTGGCAGTCCTGAGATTTCAGCAAACACTCCTGGGAATTCATTCCACACTGGTACCTTCTGCTTCTGAACCTCCGAAGTAGTCATCCGTGTCTTTCCCTTGGTAGACTTCACTTCTCCACTGAATTGGAACTCCGGTTGATGAGGGATTCTGAAATTAATTTTCTTCTCCCTACAATCAATAACTGCATGGTACTGACTGAGCCAGGTCATGCCTAAGATTACGTCGTACCCTTTGGTGTCTAGTACGATCATATCTATGGCCAAGATCTTATCACATAGTTCTACTGGACAATCAGTACAGACTCTGGAAGATATGACTACCCCATTCCCTGTACTAATCTCCCATTTGTGGTCTAAAGATCTAACAGGTATAGAATGCAAAGCCACAAAATGGTCTGAGATATAACAATGGGATGCACCTGAATCGAAGAGAGCGAGAACAGGTTTTGAATGAACTCTGATGTTACCTGTTATCACTTCCTCTGAAGTCTCAGCCTCTTCTGCTATCAGATTGTAAGCCTGACCTCTACCACGCCCTGCTGCAGTCCTGGCTCCTCTCTGGACTGGGCGAACAACATGCTGTGGCGGAAGGGGAAGAGCTCTCCTCATCACTGGTCCCTGATTCCTCTGCCCAAGTGGCCCTGGAAGTGCCCTCTGTCCATTCGGTCCTTGAGGTGCCGGCAAAGCTTGGTTGGCAAACCCAATTCTCCTGTATGGACAAGTCTCTACTGCATGGTCTCGGGACCCACACACCAAACACAATCCATTTGCCCTCCGGCAATTCTGCTGAGAATGACCTGGTTTCTGGCAAAAGTTGCAGATAGGACCTGGTCGAGCCATCTGGTAAGGAGCTGGTCTGAATGGTTGCCTCTGAACCTTTGCTGCTCTATATGGGCCTCCTCTTCCCATTGGTGCAAACGGCCTCTTCATGGCCTGGCTTCCCATCTGGTCAACTTTCTTCTTCTCAAGCCCACGCTCCACCTCTCGAGCTATGGTGAGAACCTCAGAATAAGTCTTCAGCTGCTGGGGCATCAAAAAGACCTGTATGTCCATATGCAGGCCCTGCTGGAATCTGCTTGCCCGCTTCTCCTCATCCGTCACCATGTACGGAGCAAAGCGGCTGAGTCTGAGAAACTCCGCGGCGTACTCGTCCACGGACTTGTTCCACTGCTGGAGTCTGATAAACTGCTCTTCCATGTCCTTCTGAGCAGTAGCAGGGAAGAATCTGTTATAGAAGCTCTTGGAGAATGTGTCCCAGGTGACAGGCTTCTCCAGTCTGGCCTCTTCAGCAAGCCACCAAGTTCTAGTAACATCTTTCAACTGAATCTTGGCGACCTCAACTTGGTTCTCCTTTGGTACTCTGGCTGCATTCAGCAGATCTGTGGTATCCGTCAACCATTGTTCAGCATCCAAGGGCTTCTCTTCTCCCGTGAAGATGGCTGGCTGCAGCCTCCTGAAATCTGAAATATTCCCCGGCCTCTGCTCTTTTAGAGCTGTCAACTCTTGCCGGAGAAGTTCTGTCTGCTGCTGCTGGCTCTCCATCATTGTTTGAATGACCCTCAGAATGTCCACATTCTCTCCCGTGGGTCCATTCGACGCTTGCCCGGAGTGGTTACGGCCCGTCCTTCGCTCCATACCGAGTTAGGAATAGAAAACTGGAATTTGAAAACAATTGGAAGGGGTTTAGGATACAAGGGAATGAATCAAGGAAGGAATCAAGAAGGACTTAATAACTTTGTATATTGTAGTTGGCATAAGCAAATTTCTAGAATTTGCCGCTTGATTGTACTTTAGGTTTGAGAGCCTAAGCTCTGATACCAACCTGTAACGCCCCGATTCCACGGATACGGGGACGTCACTGCGACGTATATACGTAGGTCATAAATTGCCCCCACGTATATACGCTAAGCATAAAAGTACAACAAGGATCAGAGTACACGACAAAGCGTGGTATCAATACATATGCCAACACAAGAAGTACACATACAAAGTTATCACAGGATATTATAAAGTATTACACAATACATGTGTATTACATCATAACCAAGTCCAAAAGAAATATATACAAATATGTATGCAAAAAGCTCACAAGTAGAAAGAGGATCTCGTGAGTCAAAAGGTGAGTCTGGCACGAGGGGAATGGAACTAGTCCGCCTGCTCACTAAGGTAAGCTCGGTCCTCTGTGGATGGCTCCACTTCGTTCCAAGCTTCGGAATCTGAATGTGCAAATCCAAGGAGTCAAGACATATAATAATAAACAAACTATAGCCAAGTGGCTAAGGGACATGAATAAGGAAAGATGAAACAATTATAAAGAATATCAACTAATAAGTATGAAAAGCATGAAGAGATAAAATCCTAATACAATGAATCTACAGTTAACGTCTTATTATTATTACTTGTCTTACTGTGATATCTAACTATGTGACCCAGCGTCCCAGAGCACATAGATCCATATCCTAGTAAAGCAAGGTTGTTATTGGAAACAGCGGTTGTATCGACGAACTATGTTTACAGTGGGTCCCGTGCATGCCCGGGACCACGGTCCAGGGTGTTCCGTTGCTTGATGACGGAACCAGCCGCAAGGCCTATCAGGAGGGACTTATGTATGCCCTTTGTCATGACTGTATCAGGAAGAGGGAGCAAGCACTCCCCTCGGTCCCCTGGAGGCCCTCAGGTCAGACCGGAAATATAATTGTACAATATACCTAATGCCACTGTAAACACGAACACATATCGATATCCGCATGTTTCCCCCGACCCATGTGTAAGTTGGTCCATTTTATACAAAAGTCAAGTGCATCATGCTTGGTTTAAGAGATAGCATGATAAAAGGTGATATCCACTATTTAACGAGTCATGAAACGAGAATATGTAATAACAATTCATGAAGTAACAAGTGGTGAGATCCATCAAGTAACATGTCATGTAATATCAGTTATGAAGCATAAACAGTAATAATATGTTACACATGTATCAAAGATAAAATCCAAATTCAAATAGGAAATCAACTAAGTCAGACATTCAGAATTAGTCGACTAGGTGGAAGGATTAGTCGACTAATAGGGGTCTTAAGTCGACTAACAGTCTAGATGAGTCGACTAAAACTGGGTTCCAGAGAGTTGGAATTCTGTTTCAGGAAAATTTAGTCGACTAGGGTTGTAAGGGTAGTCGACTAACAGGGAACTATTAGTCGACTAATGGATACTTAAGTCGACTAAGTTTGAGATACAGAGAGTTGAGTTTATTTCAGGAGTCGACTAGGGGAATTCTAGTAGTCGACTAGGGATATCTAGTCGACTGGAAATCTGGTCTAGTCGACTAAAACTGGGAAATCAGAAAAGGTTAAGTTTCAACTAAAGTGGATTAGTCGACTGGTCCCTAGGTCTAGTCGACTAATCGTGGGAAAACAGCAAACAGGACAGATTTCTAGGGTTTTGTTTGAGGGTCTAAAAATGTGATTTTTATGGCTCAAGCGAACATGAATTGTCAACACAAGTATACAAAGGGGTTTACAAGTCTTGGTGAGTAGATATACTCACTAGGAAATGTTCGATTGAAGCTTTACGAGTCCGGGAAGAGTGTGGTCGTCAAATGGCACCTAAGTGATCCTTGGCGACGAAAAGAGCTACGATCCAAGCTTCAAATCAGTTGCTTGAGCTAGAGGTGAAGACCTTGAGGTGGTTTGGAGTTAGGGTTTGAGATGGAGAAGGAAATGGTGAAGGCTAAACTCTTGGTGAAGTGAAGAAAAAGAGAAAAGAATTGTAAAGGAAAGTTTATATAGGATTTGATTTTTGTAAAGGAGATGTAAATAGTGTAAATGTGAGGGGGTTTATTGCAAAATGGGAGAGGGGATGGGTGTCCCTCACCTTGGCCACTTGGCCGGCCATGGGAGAGAGAGAGAATGGAGGCATTAATGAGGAAGTAGGTGAGAAATTGTGTGGAGTTGGAATTTTGGAGTAAATGGAATTTGGAAAATGGAAAAAAAAACTTGTGGTTGTGGAGGAAAGAAATAAAGGAAAGGGAAAATGGAAAGAAATTCTTATAGGGAGATATTTACTCTAACTTGGAATTTGAAAATATTGAAAATATGGATTCCTAGGTTTAAATCAAGTATGCGGAAAACATTTCGGAAAATACCGAAATCGTCCGAAATTCAAGTATCTCAGAACAAATCGTAAATTTTACCAAAAATCAATAATAATATATGAAGACTAATAGTGAAATCCTTTTTAAGAAATACTTTATAGTTTTAAAACTAAAAATCCCGGAATCAGTTATCTACCGACTCCGTTGGAGTTTTCATAAATTTATAAAATTCTCAGAAAAAGTATTTAGATAGAAAACAGGATTCTAAGAAATAAAGCCTAAAGGACTTTCTAGAAATTCCTAACTGTTTGGAAAATAAAAATTCGGGAATCGATCAGTGACACTGGTCGACACCGGTTTTGAAGAAATTTATTTTAATTCAGGAAAAATCCAGAAAATCATAGAAAATCTAATATATTGGAAAATGATATTTGAAAGTGAAATCGGTCAAATACAGGAAGTAAATCGAAAAATACGATCGAAAAGCTGAATACGCAACTAAGTACGTATTCTGGAAACGGGGTATTACAGTCAAGTATTCAAACATGATTATATTCCACAATCTTATCCAACAGACAAGACCTGCATAAATAGGAGAGCGCTTCCAATGTAGAAAAGGTTTGATCTCAGAAATCCTAGCAGACCACAGAATGCCATTGTAATCGCCATTGTTACAATGGATTTTTCTCTCTCTCCCTCCATGATTTTCTCCATTCCGGTTTCCACGTAATTCGTTGTGTTTGTGTTGCATTCTCTGAGATTTATTTGATCCTTCTTCATAATTTGGAGCATGAATTAATTCTTTAGAAAATTACCCACAACACATATAAACAATATTAAGAATGTATATAAATGATCAATAAGATTAATGTAAGATATAAATGAAAGTAGAGTTGAGAGATAGCCAAACAGAAACACAAGGATATATTTCGAGGTTCGAGTACCATACTCTACGTCCTCGCCTTCGTCTAGAAGGATCTCCACAAAGAAACTTCAAACAAAAAATAATCCCCTACACAAAAAGAGGGCACAAAGCTAATGAACCTCTATATAAGATGTGGGCATAAAGCCAAATACACCTCTACACGAAAAGGTAGCACAAAGTAATGAAAGTGGTTTACAACACTTAGTGATCACAAAAATCACAAACGTGAGATCTTATAATACAGGATCCTAAAGGATAGATTTAGAAATGAAAGCTGAAGCTTGTGAGAAAACAAAAAATTTGAAAATGTAGTTCTTTAGAAAACAATTAAGAAAACTTCTTTGAGTATAAAGAAACTTGAAGAGCAAAACATGTATTTGCCAAAAACTTATTTTTTTTATTTTCCAAAACTTTGAAGTATTTGAAATAAAAACATAAAGATATAGATTTGAAGCCTAAAAACTTGTTGGAAAACTCTGTTGAAAGTAGGTAAGAAAGCACTTGCAAAACTTGCAGATAAACTCTTGCGAAAACCAAAGCCAAAGATCCCAATATATATCCCCAAGAAAAACTAGCCATTCGGTCAAATTTCATGCCAGATAGGCTTGTCGATCGACCGCCAATGATCAAAAAATATGACTGTTGGGGTTACCAGTCGACCAGGTGGTCAAGCACCCAACATCCAAAGAGCAAAGCTCTTTCGCAATCGACCGACTTATCGATTGGAATTAAAAAGATAGCACTAGTCCCTAAAGGTCGATTGATCGGTCGATTGACATGCACAACCCTTAGACATGTGCACATCCGGTCGACCGGGCGGTCGACTGGGCTCAGCCCCAAAACTATAATTTGTTATTTTAAATATTTTTTAAATCCAATTAAATCTCAATAAATTCTACAAAAATAAGTTCATGTAAAAACATTAGAGAACAAATATATGTGATAAAAAATTAACACATACTACAAACATGTGAACTTGTTTTTGGGATAAAGAATTTCAATCTTAAAAATGAAACCGTATTTTTCAAAAACTAAACTTTTAAATGGAAATCTAGTTTTTTCTAAAAACTTGTATAAATACAAAAACAAGCTATTGATACTCAATTGAAGTCCAATGTATATGGATAGAATCTAATACACATATAAAATGATATAAACTTGTTTTTATTAATTTATTTTAAGAAAAAATAATTTGGTTATAAAAGAAGCTTAAACTTAAAAAATCAACTCATCAAAATAAGTTTATTAAATAAATAGAAGCACCAATGTGTGTGAATGAAATTCAATGCACATATAAACCAATGTGAACTTGTTTTATATGAAATCTATTC
Source organism: Agave tequilana (assembly GCA_038442645.1). NCBI lineage: Eukaryota > Viridiplantae > Streptophyta > Magnoliopsida > Asparagales > Asparagaceae > Agave > Agave tequilana. Next base: position 28,799 of record JAVJIF010005395.1, read on the forward strand.
ATGAAACCAAATACAGGTTAAACCGAAAACCAAAGTTTTTGTACTTGAAAATCAACATCAAACTTCTCTGTGTGTGTGTGTGTGTGAGCTTGAGCTATCAAAACTAATCTATATTTTAACATAAATTCTAAACTTACAAACTCTTAACTCAAGTCTTCTTGAAAATCTTTTTCTCTATCGTGACTTGATCCAAACTTATTCTTCGGGTTAGACTCCTTCTTAAATACTTGATGTGTTCATTATGCTTGAGTTCTTGAATCACAATATGTGACCCTCAAAACTTGATTTCGAATTTTTTGTTGAAACTAAACACCAATTAAGGTCTTGATTGAATATATGAAAGTTAAATAACATAAGATTATTAGTGTTATAACTATATGAGTTAATCATCATCAAAACTACAGTGATGGACCTTTGGGCTAAGAATCTCCATATTTTTTATGATGACAAAACTCATAGAATTATATATGCATTGATTAGTGAATTTTTTTCAAAGCTCCCCCTTAACTCATGCATAGCAAATAAACAATAATATATTTAATGAAACTTATAAACAATACATCATATCATTCATATCATACACATATGCATAAACATAAAACATAACATTCATATAAAAACTCTATAAATTCTCTCCCTCTTTTTGTCAATTCATCAACAAAGGGGTAAACAAAGCATTTTAAATATATATACAATATAAATCTATGAAGAGAAGAGACGTTAAGTTCACACCTCCTGCATATATGCATTACATGGAGAAGGGATGACGAGACAATAATCCATATAAGCAAACTATACAATGTATAGACGAAGATATTAAGCTCCCTCTACACACGTATATGATATAGAGAAGAGAGATCAAACTCTTCTTTATACAATACACTCGTCATAAATTTACATATAGAGGAGACATTAAGTTAACTCCCCTTCCATATAAGCAATACATACCAATTGAAATTTTTTGATAAATCAATTGAAAATAAATATAGATACATCAATTTGAAAAATAAACATAAATATCAATTATAACTTTAAATAAATAAATACTAATGAGAATTAATTGAAAATCATGCAAGAGATGTTAATTGAAAATGTAGCTTGATACCAATTAAAAAAATATCAATTGAAATCAAATGGATAAACATAGATACCAATTAGTAAAACAACTTAAAATATAGATACCGATTGTAATAATTGACACCAATTGAAAATATGAACATTTGCTAAAAGAAATATTTTCCTCAAGAAAGATAAAAATACCAATGGAAATATAAAACAAGAAATTTCTCCCTCTTTTGAGACAATCACAAAACCAATGCACAAGCTTAAGAAATAATACCAATTTATGATACTAATTTGAAAAGAATATGAGCTTAGCATTAAACCAATTGTGCTATAAAATATATATGAACATTGTTAAATATGCACAATGGATCATATGTATGTATGCATGCCAATTGATATCATTCACAATTTAGAGCATACATATATAGAAAAAAAGAATGAATATACAAAAATCAAATATCATGAGAATCATGTATATAACTCATTGAAAATTACCTACTTGCATGCACATGTTAAAGGATAGTCATTTAGGTATGTACAAGGCACGATCACCCAACCAACTTCCCACCAAGCTGCCATTTTCAAAAATAAGTATTTGAAAATAGTTTAAAAATACCAAATGTAAAGAATGATTCAAAACTGTATTTAGAAGAAAGTATATATATAATTGCAAAAATCATCAAAACTAGGATATACGCACATCGCTAAACAAGAATTGAGTACACAAAGGATATGAATCTAATTTGACAAAAAAATCAAGAGTGTATCTCAAAAACTATATAAGTATATCACAAGTTTTAACAAAAAATTGCATCTAAATACATAAATAGAACATGCAAACCATGATATGCTAATGATCCAGTTTAAAGCATAAATAAAAGATAGAAAATAGAGATAGTTACCAATACTGATGACCAATCTCTATTTTTTCAAAACAAGGTGGTCCTCCCGCTTAAACTCTTTGATAGTGATGCATTCATTGATTTGTCTATCAAGTCCAACTGCATCTATCAGCAAGGCACCAATCCCCTCACGTCTTATGAGAGCTCACACTTGCATAAAAAATAACTGGTGTGGTCTTTGGTACCCAAATCTTTTTGGGTTCTTGAGGGTTAGCACCTTTTCAAACCCAAACATTAGCATTGAAAATATTTATTCTATCATGGTAAAATTTTGTAAGATGGCCTTTGCAGCTACAATCTGTTCAAGTGTACACTCTAACATACATATAGGTGTGAACATGATATGCATGTAGTGTATGCCATGTGTTGTGTGCGCTATCCAATCACAACAACCAAACAATAGAGAATCCCAAGATCTCCAGCACAAAGAACAACCCAACAATCACACGAAGAACACACAAATCACAAACAGTGTTCTAAAAAAAGGTTTAAGCGGTCGATTAATCATCCGCTTAAATGTTTTCGGACTGAAACCGAACAGAACTTGAAGAAAGCGGTCGAATTACTCGGCCATGGGATTAATTCACTTAAGCGATGATTAAGCGTCTAATTGGTGATTAATTAGCGTCCGTTTAAACGTTTTTCAATCATTTTCTAAATGGATTCGTATTTCAAACCCATTAAGCTAACTGAACTCAAACCCGATCTAATAATTGAGGATGTAAACTGTCACGTGTTGGATAATTAGGGCTTGCGAGCCCTAAATTTATCTGCATCCTCAATCCTTCTGCGGCGACGACGAAGCTCCCGAATTTCATGAAGAAGCTCTCGATGCTCACGACGAAAGACGATAAAGTTCTCAAAGCCCTAATTTTATCTTTATCTCCCGAAGCTCACGGCAGCAACGATCCTCTTTTGGAATTAGAGCTTCCGAAGCTGACAACGAAGAAGTTCACAAAGTGCTGATCCTTCTGTGGCGAATTTCCCTTTCAACGGTGACCTCCCCTTGTGATTGATACTTTCACCGTAACCTCCTTCTTTGTCAACAAAGACCTCCCCTGCGATCAGCTTTCTGGTCAGCAGCAAAGCGTCGGCGGCGACCTCCTCCTGCGTCGACGACGACCTCCCCCAGTCAGCTCTCCCCCCCGCGTGCATGTATTTTGTTCAGGTTCTTACCAATGGTCTTTATTTCTTTTAATAGGCTAAGGAGTGCCTCAAGCGTGAGAAGGATAGAGTTGCATTTAGCAGTGAATCAAAGTTGTTGAAAGTATGTTGCTTTTTAAAAGAAATACATATATTTGTTCATTTAAAAATATTTTTTGACTATAGTTGTTGGATGTGGAGGTACATTGATGTACTTTAAACTGAATAACATTATTACTTTTTAAATTTCTTAGTACTAGTAATTTAATTTTTCAAGTTATGTTTGCTATATCTTTTATGTTTTTTTGAGAGTTTATAGAATTTATATTTTCATATTTTAAGTATTATAATATTATTATATATTAAAATAATAATAAAACTTGTAATCCGTTTAATCATCGTTTAAAACCGTTTAAACATTATGCGCTCTCAGACCGCGTGCGTACTGAAACCGCTTTTTAGAACATTGATCACAAAGACGAGATTTAACGAGGTTCGGCCTCAATGCCTACGTCCTCGGGGCAATCAATGGAGAGATTTATATTTAGGAAGATGATTACAATGGCTCTACGTCTCTTTGAATGCAAGAGAACTTAGAGCTAATCCTTTTTCGCAGAGTATAAACTCTAGAATCAACATTAGGCTTAAATACCTCACATCAGCGGATCAGCAGATTTCACCCAAAACCCGACTGTCGGTCGACCCGGCCGGTCGACCGACCTCCACCTCGGTCGACCCGCCCGGTCGACCGAATTTAACCGAGAGTTCGGGTCTTACAGTCAGGGAATTGCGGTCGACCCGGCCGGTCGACCGCCTAAGGCCCTATGCATGCTGTGCATGTCGGTCGACCGTCCCGGTCGACCGACCCTCCTGTCTTCTGCTGCTGCTGCTTTTTCCTGCCACTGTTCCTTTGCCTTTCATCGTCGACTTCCTTGGCGATCTTCGACGGCACTTGGCAATCTTCTACAGCACTTGGCATGGCATTGGCATCACCTCCTTTAATATCCTCTCTCCTCCAACAATTCTCCACCTCGGTGAAGATTTCCAAATCTGAGCCGAATTTCGACTCGATAGCAGCTGCACCAACATGGTTGCCTACGTACCTCTGCCCAAGGGATCAAGCCGTCCGTAGTTCATCAAAATGAGCTTCAGCAAGCTCATTTCACCTGAAGGACATGGAGCAAGTCTTTGCAGTGTGCAAACTTAACCCCCGACACCACCTTTGTTAGCATATCGGCCGGATTCTCCGGAGTGTGAATCTTCAACAAGTCAATGTCACCTTCCTCTAGAATCTCCCGAACAAAGTGATTCCTGACATCAATATGCTTCGTCCTTGCATGATAGACCTGGTTCCTTGCCAAGTAGATGGCACTCATGCTGTCACAGTTTATCTTCAATATATCCTGTTCCACGCCCAAGTCATTAAGCAATCCCTGAAGCCAGATTGCCTCCTTCATGGCCTCTGTCATAGCCATGTATTCAGCCTCTGTGGTCGACAACGCGACGGTAGACTGAAGTGTGGAGCGCCAACTCACCGGTGCCTGTGAGAATGTGAAGACATATCCCGTTGTCGACCGGCGTTTGTCAAGGTCACCTGCATAGTCTGAATCTACATACCCTATGCACTCCTGCTTTCCGGTGTTGTCCTTCTCGAATACTAGGCCTACATCAACGGTTCCCTTGATGTACCTCAGAATCCATTTCACAGCTTCCCAATGACCTTGTCCAGGATCATGCATGTATCGACTCACCATGGAGACTGCCTGTGATAGATCTGGCCTCGTACACACCATAGCATACATCAAGCTACCCACAGCATTGGCATATGGAACATGAGACATATGCTCACGCTCTTGAACACTCCTTGGAGACATCTTTGCTGACAATTTGAAGTGCGGCGCCATAGGTGTACTAACAGACTTAGTATCCTTGCTGATATTAAACCACTGCAGTACCTTCTCCAAATAGCCCTTCTGTGTCAAACTTATCCTGCCAGCTTTCCTGTCTCTAGTGATTTTCATGCCCAATATTTTCCTTGCTTCCTCCAGGTCCTTCATCTCAAACTCTGACGATAACATCTTCTTCAGAGAGTCAACCGCAGATCTCGACCTAGAAGCAATCAACATATCATCTACATAAAGAAGTAGATAGATATATTCACCTGATGGTAACTTGTTGTAGTACACACATGGGTCAAAATGGCTACGTGTGTACTTCTTCTTCTTGATGAAGCTATCAAATCGCTTGTACCACTGTCTAGGAGACTGCTTCAAACCGTACAGCGATTTCTGTAGCTTACATACTAGCTCTTCCTTCCCTGCAGCTTTGTAACCTGTGGGCTGTGTCATATAGATCTCCTCTTCAAGATCGCCGTGGAGAAAGGCGGTCTTCACATCAAGTTGATCAAGTTCCAACTCATTTTGCGCCACCAAAGCCAATAGAATCCGAATAGACGAGTGTTTAACTACCGGGGAGAACACCTCGTTATAGTCGATTCCTTCTCTCTGAGCGTAGCCTTTAGCCACCAGACTTGCCTTATAGCGTACTGCATCTTCTTGGAGAGATCCTTGCTTCTTAGCAAATACCCACTTGCACCCTATGGCTTTCTTCCCCTTGGGCAACTTGGTGAGTTCCCATGTGTTGTTCTTGTAAAGAGATTGCATCTCTTCATTCATGGCTTCTTTCCACATCTCTGCTTCTGAACTGATCTCAGCTTCTCTGAAGGTAGATGGAATAGCCTCTTCAACAACTGGAAGTGCATACACGACGACCATATCAGTGGTGAGCCAACCCGGTCTCCTAGTGTTCCTTCGTGGTCATCCAACTGCAGTAGAATCTGGAACAGTACCCATGACCTGCTCCTGATCCTCTTCAACATTTTCAGCATTTTCTTCAGCTACTTGATCACCACCCTGTGTCACCTCAGGAATGATCCGAACTGATACTGAATCCTCTAGAGATGGTGGATCTGCATCACTCTCCACCTGCTGCAATAGCTCCTTGGTCTTGCTGGTCTCCACCCGGTTAGAGACCGTAGGCTTCATCAAAGAAGCCTCATCGAATGTGACATCCCTGCTGATTATGAGCTTGTTGTCCTTTTGGTCCCAAATCTTGAACCCCTTAGTTCCTCGCTTGAAGCCAACGAACACCCCTTTCTTTGCCCTTGGGTCCAACTTGTCTTCTTTGACATGGTAATAGGCTGGACATCCGAAAACCCGTAGCAAATCATAGTCCTCAGCAGTTCTTCCTGACCAAGCTTCAAGAGGAGTCTTCCCCCTATTGCAGATGACGGCAACCTGTTCACAAGATGGCATGCATACCCCAAAGCTTCAGCCCAAAACTTCTTTGGTAGTCCTGCATTGGATAACATACACCGAACCTTCTCTAGCAAAGTCTGGTTCATCCTCTCAGCCACCCCATTTTGTTGCGGAGTCTCTCGTACTGTGAAGTGTCTCTCTATGCCCTCATCAAGGCATAGCTGTAGGAAAGGATCTGATTTGTACTCTCCTCCATTGTCAGAACGGAGGACCTTGACCTTCCTTCCCGTGCTTCTCTCCAGATTAGCCTTCCACTTCACAAACAGTTCTAGGACTTCATTCTTGTGTCGCATAGTGTACACCCAACAGCGCCTAGAATAGTCATCGATGAACGACACAAAATAGTGGTTACCTCCAATCGATGCAGTTTTGGTAGGTCCCCATACATCTGTGTGAACATAGTCAAAAATACCCTCCGTGCAGTGTGAAGCTGTGCCAAACTTCACCTTGGTCTTCTTGCCGATGATGCAATGTTCACATAGATCCAACTTGCAGGTCTCAGCACCCTTCAGCAACCCTTTCTTCACAAGAGTTTGCATTGATTTCTCCCCTGCATGTCCCAGCCTCATGTGCCACAGCCGGGTTGAATCTTCCTTCAGACTGGTAGAAGCTGCCACCTGCCCTGTCACTGTACTGCCCTTCAAGTAATACAAGTTGTTCCGACAATCGGCCTTCAATACCACCATCGAGCCCTTTGTCATTTTAAGAACTCCTTCCTTAATAGACACTCCGAGACCCAATGATTCCAAAGCTCCTACAGAGATCAAGTTCCTCTTCAGCTGAGGTACATATCTCACTTCTTTCAGCTCTCTCACCATCCCATCAAACATCCTGATTGGAATAGTGCCAACACCCTCCATGATGCATGGATGATCATCGCCCATGACGACCGAACACCCCTCCAACTTTTCAAAACTGGTAAACCAGTCTCGATTAGGGCATACATGATATGTTGCACCTGTGTCCAAGATCCACTCGTTCTCACCCAAGTAGCCTACGACGGGAGTGGTAACTGAAAACGAGAACACCGAAGAATCTGAATCTGATCCATCTGCCTGTGATTTTCTGCTTGCAGTTTTTACCACTTTTGCTAGATTTGCTTCAGACTTTGATTCTTTCTTCTTTCCCTTGAACTTTGGACAGTCTACCTTCCAGTGCCCAATCTCTTTACAGAAGGCGCACTGATTTCTCTTGAGATTCCTGAATCCCGGCCTGAATTTCGATCTTCCTCTAATCTCCTTTCCCTTCCTTGATGAACCTCTACCTCTTACTTCCAATGCCTCCGCCGATGACCCTGACTGTGAAGGATGCCTTTCATTCTTCCTTGTGTCATAACTCATCAATGCAGACGACACCTCATCATAATCCAAGCTCTGCCTTCCATTAATGAAGGTCAGTGTGAATGTCTCGTACTCCTCTGCAGGAAGTGAATTCAGAAAGATGACCGCCTTATCTTCCTCATCTACCGTGACATCCACATTTAGCAGATCTGTAAGAAGCTTCGTATATCGGTTGATGTGCTCATTTACTTGCTCCCCTTCTTCATCCGAAACTGATACAGCTTACTCTTAAGCTGCAACCTGGACTCTACACTCTTCGTCAGGTACTTCTTTTCAAGGGTTTCCCACAGTTTCTTCACTGACGTCTCATATTGCACAAGGTATTTTATGTCTTGTGACAAGCATGAACGTATCAAGCCACATGCCGACCTGTTCATCTTCGCCCACTCTTCATCAGTGGTAGTGTTCTTCTTCCTCGCCAATAGGAGGGTGTCTTCGAGGTTTGATGCATTCAGCGCATCCATAACCTCGCATCTCCACATACCAAAATTGTTAGTCCCATTAAACTTAACAACTTCAATCCTTGGGTGGGAGTTCATTGTCTTAGCCGAAACTATTTCTTCTGCCATTGAGATTTTCCCTGATTCTCTATCTATGCGAAAGTAATAACCAACTTGAAATAGATCCCAACACAAATAAAAATCGGAATTTTACCTGTCCCTTGAAACCCTAGATCGAGTTTCTCTCCGGATCTACTTCACCACCGATTCAACGAGCCCTCCTTGAGTCCTTCTGAGATCGACACACGATCTCCACGAACCCCGTTACCTCTGATCTGAGATCGACACACGATCTCCACCGGATCAGATCTCGAGCCCTTCGAGTCCTCAGAAATCTCAAGTGTAACCCGGAAGCTCTGATACCACTTGTTGTGCGCGCTATCCAATCACAACAACCAAACAATAGAGAATCCCAAGATCTCCAGCACAAAGAACAACCCAACAATCACACGAAGAACACACAAATCACAAAGATGAGATTTAACGAGGTTCGGCCTCAATGCCTACGTCCTCGGGGCAATCAATGGAGAGATTTATATTTAGGAAGATGATTACAATGGCTCTACGTCTCTTTGAATGCAAGAGAACTTAGAGCTAATCCTTTTTCGCAGAGTATAAACCCTAGAATCAATATTAGGCTTAAATACCTCACATCAGCGGATCAGCAGATTTCACCCAAAACCCGACTGTCGGTCGACCCGGCCGGTTGACCGACCTCCACCTCGGTCGACCCGCCCGGTCGACCGAATTTAACCGAGAGTTCGGGTCTTACAGTCAGGGAATTGCGGTCGACCCGGCCGGTCGACCGCCTAAGGCCCTGTGCATGCTGTGCATGTCGGTCGACCGTCCCGGTCGACCAACCCTCCTGTCTTCTGCTGCTGCTGCTTTTTCCTGCCACTGTTCCTTTGCCTTTCATCGTCGACTTCCTTGGCGATCTTCGACGGCACTTGGCAATCTTCTACAGCACTTGGCATGGCATTGGCATCACCTCCTTTAATATCCTCTCTCCTCCAACACCATGGAGGGTGTGCATGCATATATGAAACATATTTCTTGTGAAACAGATTTTCCAATCTATCATGTTAATGGCATAATTGATCAAAGTTAGGCTCAAATAATCCATTATATTTTTCATAACAAGAATTTCATTCTTTTCAATAGAAGAAGATACAACATTATTAGCATGAAAAGATGATAAGCATGGGAGTCAAAATCTTTTTAAAATTTTCAAAGGAAATAGATAAAACATTCTTTTCTTCCAAAGTAATTTCATTTTCTCAAAATAGAATCAACTTGTTTTTTCAAAGAATTGTTCTCTTTAAAAATAACATTCAATTTTGAAGATAAGAAAATATTCTTCTTTTCAAAAATTCATTTTCTTTCAAAACGATACTTAATTCTGAAAAATATTTTCATTGGAAACTTGATTTTTTTAAAAAATCATTTCATTCAACAAAGACATATTTTCTTTCTTCAAATTTTTATTTTCAAGTTTAAAACATCATATCTTTCAAGAAGTTTTTAACAAAACAATACAATCTCATCATAAGACATCTTATCATCTTCATCAATCTCGAGATCAGAGTTTATCTCAAGGGGGCATCCCTTTGGATCATACAACACATGTTGGAAGAGCCACCACCTTCATCCAAATCTCTCTCCTTGTCATTTGGCATTCATTCACCATGAGAGATCAAAGTATTCCATATTACAAGCCGAATCAAGATTAAATAATCATCATTTAGGGTTTGCTTTAAAGCATGAATGGCTTTTGTATTAGCCTCAAGATAATTGCCATTTACAATATATGATTCTTTAGTAGTGGCAAGATAAACATGTATACAAGGGCTTTAAGATAAATAGACATCTTAACTTTCTAATATTGGAAGTTAAGAATATCAAACATGAGAGGGGTAAGAAAATCCATGTGTGTAAACAAATAATGTGATTAAAACTAAGGATCTTTAACGCTAGGTTGTTAGATCCAAATCAATAGCACTAAGCTCTAATACCAATTAAAAATCACCTTGAGGGAGAGGTAAATAGGTGATGCGCTAATTAAATGTGGAATTTAAACTTTACACTAACAAAACTTAACACACAAAGTGAAAACCAATTAGTGAATTTGAATTCCTGACGAAGGGCTCTAAAAATTCTCCTCAAGAATCCTCTTGATTAAGAGTCGAGATGCTTAATAATTGCTCTCTCAGTTCAATACAAGTGTAAGCACATAAACAATATCAAGAATGTATATAAATGAGAAATAAGAGTAATGCAAGATATAAATGGGAGTTGAGTTAAGAGATAGCCAAATGCAAACATAAGGATATATCTCGAGGTTCAACCACCAAGCTTTACGTTCCCGCCTTCATTAGAAAGATTTTCACTATCTCCACAAAGAAAACAATCTCCTACATAAGAGGAGGGTAAAACGACAATGGACCTCTACACAAAAGGTGGACACAAAGTCAAAAACACCTCTGCACAAGAGGGTAGTACAAAGAAATGAAAATGGTTTATAACACTTAGTGATCACAAATAAGAAATCTCACAATACAAGATCCTAAAAGATAGAAAATGGTTTACTCAAGTTTGTAAGTAAACAAAGATTTTAAAAATGAAGCTTTCTAGAAACAAATGGGAAAACTTTTTTGAAGATATAGAAACTAAAATTTTATTTCCCAAAAAACTTGATTTTTTATTTTCCAAAACTTTAAAGTACTTTAAATAAATACAATAAAAATTTAGATTTGAAGTCGAAAAACTTGTTGATTGTAAACTTGTAGAAAAACTCTTGCAAAAACCCAAGCCAACGATCCCAATATATAGCCCCAAGAAAACTAGCTATTGAGGTCAAATCTCAGCTAGAAAGGCTTGTTGGTCAACCGCCAACAGTCAAAAATATGATCGTTCGGGTTACCGATCGACTGGGCGGTTGACCGCACCCAGTGCACAAAGCTCTCTGGCAGTCGATTAACCGATCTACTGGAAACAAACAGAAAGCACTGAGTCTCTAATAGTCGACCGGTCAGTCGATCGACATACACAACCCTTAGGTATGTGCACATCCGGTCGACTGAGTGGCCGACCGGGCTCAGCCCCAAAATTGTATTTTGTATTTTTAAATATTCTTTTTAAATCCAATTAAATCTTAATAAATCTCAATAAACTTTACAAAAATAAATTCATGTAAATACATCAGAGTACAAACATGTGTGATAAAAAATCAATACATATTACAAATATGTGAACTTGTTTTGAGATGAAGAATTTCAATCTTAAAACGAAACCGTATTTTTCAAAACTAAACCTTTAAATAGAAATCTAGTTTTTTGCTAAAAATTTGTATAAATGCAAAAACAAACTACTGAAACTCAATTGAAGTATAAAGTGTATGGATAGAATCCAATACATATATAAAATGATATGAACTTATTTTTAACAATATATTTCAAAAAAAAACAACTTTTGGTAAAAATGAAACTTAAACTAATGAAATCAACTCATCAAAATAAGTTTCTTAAATACAATAGAAGCACCAATGTGTATGGATGAAATTCAATACACATATTAACCAATGTGAACTTGTTTTTGATGAAATCTATTCATAAAATCAAAATTGGCTTAAGCAGAAAATCAAATCTTTTGTATTTGAAAAATCAACATCAAATTTTTGTGCATGTGTAAGCTTAAGCAATCAAAAATAATCTATACTTTAATATAAATTTTATACTACAAACTCTTGAATCAAGTCTTCATGAAAAATCTTCTTCTTTATCTTGACTTGATCCAAACTGATTCTTCGAGCTAGACTCGTTCTTTAGTACTTGAAATATTTTTTATACTTGAACTCTTGAATCACCATGTGTTAGCTTCAAAATTTGACTTCAAATTTTTTGTTCAAGCTAAATACCAACTAAAATCTTGATTGAATATCTGAAAATTAAATAACACATGATCATTAGTACTATAACTATATGAGTTAATCATCATCAAAACTAGAGCAATAGACCTTTGGGCCAACAAGTTTATATATCGCTTCTTTGGGTTTAAATAACCACACTCTAATAACTTACTCCTCTAACCAGATTTTAAGTAAAATAAAAGTACACTACTTGTTACGCTATTTTCCTTTCTTCTTTATTATTTCTGTATAACCTGATCCAAATTCTATTAAAATTCTCGTCCCTCTTCTTCTCCTCCTCCTTCTCCTCTCTCTCTCTCTCTCTCTCTCTCTCTCATAATCCCTTGAAACCTAAAGTATTCCAAATTTTTTCATTCACTCTAAAGATTTCTTGGAACTTTTCTCAAAATTTCTTAAATAGAGTATGTGAAAATGATTTGATATGGGTTTTTATGATAAGTGAATGAAATAGAAATATGTTTAATTTGAGGAAAAAAGAGAAGGTGGAGAGATAGATTAGAAAAGGAGATGAGTGTATTTGTTTAAATTAGGATGTAGTGTTTAATCAGTTAAATAAAAAAATTTAGTCATTTTAAATAAAATTAGCCAAGGTAATAGAATCAAATGGAATAATTTTATTATTCTAAAAGGGGATAAACTTGATCTAGAAGGTTTTGAGGACAAATTCTAATATCAACGGTTTGGGGGATAAATTTCTAAATACCAAAGATTTGGGGATATATATATATAGAGAGAGAGAGAGAAAGAAAGAAAAATGTATAATAGTCAACAACTGAGAGTCTCTCTCAGCCTGCGGTGATGTGGTACAATATTTGCCACACCAATAAGTTGCGGCCCGCTTATTGGAATAAGTTAAATAACTAAATGTCCCTCAGTAAAAGGTACTTGTCCCGCTATTATTTTTTATTATTTTCCCCTATTTCTTTTACCGCTTGTTATTAGATTTAGGATTTCCTTTTTCTGCCATAAAGTTGTTTCAGAAAATAACAATTTTCAGATCAGGTTTTTCTCCTTTTTTATTTTGATGTCGATATCGGAGCAGTTCACTTCCCCTGCCAATTCTGGTCGCAGTCGTAAGCGATCTCTATCTCTCGATCTAAATATGGACCATATATCATCTGGTTCAAGTTCTTCTCAGAATATTGAAAGTATTGAAGGGTTGAGATCTTTGCATGCTAATCAAGAGGTTTTTATTTTATCAATTTTTTCAGCAATTTCTTAAATGTAAAAGATTTTATGTAGCGTATATGGAACTGCGACCTATTCAGTCGCACCTATTTAATTTAATACATTAAATTTTATGAACTGCGACCACTAATTTAATACACTTAATTTAAGAACTGCGACCACTGTCGCAGTTTGTATTAAAAATATTTTTTTCCAGTTGTCAAAACTAGCTTTTATAACTGCGAACTTAGTCGTAGTCCTATTTCTTGTAGTTCTGATACGTGTCCAGGTCAATTATTTCTATCATATCAGCTAAATTTTAAGAACTGCGACTTAAGGTTGTAGTATATACTAAGGAGAGAGTTTCACAGTTATTATTCATGTTTTTAATAAACCTGGCCATATGAAAATTGTGACTACGGTCGCAGTCTTTATTCAGTAGTTACAAATTTCTTTACATCTGCGACCGTGGTCGCGGTTTTAGTTATTACAGTTCAGACGTATGATTTTCAATTATTTATTTTTATTTATTTCAGCAATTTGTTTTGTAGGATCTGAATTTACATGGAGAATTGTTTCGAAGCTCAAATCTTTTTGTAGGGAAACAGTTTTTCACGGACGATGAATCATACAACTTCTACAATTCTTATGCAATGATTGAATTTTCTTATGAATTCGCACATAGGCTTTACGCTCGATCTCATAGGACGAACCTTCAGTTCTTACTTACCTATAGATGCAGAAACATTTAAAACATTAGTATAAAATACCAAGGTCGCAGTCCCTTTATATAAAAATTGAAAAGAAAAAAAGACTGCGACTTTGGTCGCAACAGTCTTTAATAAACTATAATACACTACGACCAAAGTCGCACTGATATATTACACTGCGACTTCGGTCGCAATTTTCTAAGTAAACAAAATAATTTACCAATGATATCCTTTGTTTCTTCATACAGCGACCTTGGTCGCAGTGTTATATATCAGTGTCCAATTAATCTAATTTAGTAGAATATAATATACTGCGACCAAGGTCGCACGACAATTTTATAATTAACCAAAATAATTTTACCATGAAAGGACCTTTGTATCATCATACAACGACCATGGTCGCAATATTCAATCAGACTAACTTAGTATAAAGACTGCACCATACCCCAAAAAGGAGAACGAATGGTAACTCTACGACAAAGGCCCATTATTCATGACCAAGGTTTTAGTAAAAAAAAAAACTTAAAAGAAAAATGGAAGTGAATAATTTTAAAACAAATAATTTTTAAAAGTCTGCGACTAAGGTCGCATAAACCTAAGATGCTAGTTCAGATAACTGTGACCCAAGTCGACATAAAAGGGAATGAAAAAAAAAATTTGACCTTGGTCGCTGTGATACAAGAATTTAAAATTTTAAAAAGGGATTCATGATCGCAAGTTTGCAAATCTTTCTCTCTTATTTGCGACCATGGTCATAAGTTTTAAAAAAAATATTTAACTATTTTTTAAAAACCAAGAATCTTCAAATTTTAAAAAAATCAAAATAATTTCTTAAAAATCAGAAAAAATTCATAAAAATAAATTTCATCAGTCTGTTTTAATTTAAGTTAAGTTAAAAAAGGAATATTTCTAAAAAAAGTAAAAAACGAAATCAAATATGAAAAAATATAACAATTAAAATTTACAAACCCTAAAAAAATAATTACCTTTTTCCTCGGATGATTTCTTGGTGCCATCTGTAGCAGATATTTTTTAAAAAAACTTATTTTTGAACAAAAATGATTGAAAAATTTGAGAACAATAGCAATAATTTTTTCGGATTGATCAACTAGAAATTTAGATCTGTAAATTTTTTTGAAAGGAAAGGTTTTACATACACTAAAAAGTTATGAGGGAGGGTATTTTCATCAAAGCGATTGTTGAAGTGACTGATACTAACTCGGGCGGGAATTTTTTGTTTTTTGTCCGCCAAAATTTATGTCAAATTCGTGGCTATTATGTTGCTACGTCCCGCCGGCTGAGAAACTCTCTCAGCTGTCGGCTGAGGTACAGTAAGCCCATATATATATATATATATATATATATATATATATACATATATATATATATATATATACATATATATATATATATATATATATATATATATATACATATATATATATATATATATACATATATATATATATATATAACCATTTTATTTTTGTGTCTAACTATTATCTGTTCTTTTCTTTCTAGATTTTATTTACTTTTATTTTAATTATGTTCCTCTTTCAATTTTTCTAGAGTTTTCTTTTACTTTTTATTATTTCCTTAGTTTGAATAATTTATTTGGTTTTTCTATTAAATTTTCCTTTTTTATTTTTTTGTAATTCATTATCTTGTTTGTTTAACAATTCCATATTTGACATTTAATCTAATTTGTTTTAATTGTTTCTTTTCTTTCTGTTTTTTCCTTTCTTTCTTTTTTTTGAGATTCTACATTTTTTTTCTTTTATATTTCTTATGTGTTTTCAAAGTTTAGTCTAGTATATGCCAAATAATGGGTAATGGAACTCTTAAGCCATAGGTGAATCTTCTTTTTTTATTTTTTCTTTTTTCTTTTGATATTATTCTACTTTTTTTATTTCGTCTCTTTTTCAAGATTTAATCTTTCCATTTTATCTAATTATTTATTTTGATTTCTTTCCATAATTTTCAAAATGTTCTATTATTTAGTTTTATTAAAGAATTATCTTTTCATTTTTCCAATTACTTTTTTCCTTTTCCTCCATTGTTTATATGTTTTTATTTACAATATTTTTTATATTTATTTTATACTTTAGTTTATATAAACATGTTCTAAACCTTTTATTTTCTTTATTATTCTATTTTATATTATATATTTTTATACTCATATTTAAATAATTTTTTTCTTACTTTTTTTAGAATTTTGTCTTCCTTTTTATTTTTAAGATTTTTTTGGCACTTTTTGTTTTTATTTTCTTTATTTCTTTCTTTATTTGTGATTTTATGCAAACTTTTTCTTTTCAATTACATTTCTAAATTTTAGTTTTTTATTATTTTATATATATTTCTATTCTTTCTACTTTAATTTTTTTAGTTAGTTCTTTTTTTAAAATTTTTTCTGGATTTTTCTTCTTTCAAAAATTCATTGTTTTATTATATTTTAGTTCTACCTTCATTTGTTTCTAAATTTTTTTTTTTGGTTATATTCTATTATTCTCTTTCGTTGAGGCTGATTTGAAGGTGAGAAAGGTTGTTCTCTTACTTTCTATGCAGCTTTCTTTCTAATTCTCTGAATACAGGAAAGGAAATGCGAATTGGATGATTTTGAGCCGAAGCACTATTGAAATGGAAAGGCCCAGAAGAATTCTTTCTTGGCCATTTTGTTTCAGAAGAGGAAAAGGTAAGTAAACAAGTGTTGATTGATATCAACTTGAGTCACAGGCTTGCTGAAATTTATAATAGCTGGGAGTCGACATGTTGGGTGGATGTAAAATAGTAGTAGGCTAAGTGTTTTGAATTCAAAATTTCACATTATTGGCTGAGTCAACAGTGAAGGTCTTTTCCCTTTTGTCGATAATATAAGCTTTGTCAATGTCTTCATCAACTGATGTTTCACCTCATTACCTGTTTGTTGCTGGAAGTATCTTTCACACTATTGAGGCTCGATTACATGATTGTTGTAGTTCCACAAAAGGTTTTGATGATCTCCCCAAGCTGGATTGTAGGTGTAATTGTTGGCATATTATTGACAAGCCATACTAACATGATTTCCTTCACACCACTCGTATACTTGCATTGGCTCGACTCTTTTTAAGGACCATTGTTAATTGTAATTCATAGGCCTGAAAATAAAAGAAAAAGAAAGAAATAAAGATAAAGATAAATTTTCAAAGTAAAACTAGAATCAAAAGGTATTGATATTAATAAAGATAAAACAATCCCCGAAAACGGCGCCAAAAAACTTGATGTTGTGAATGATAAGTGCACCAATTATTTACAAGTAATAAAATGATAGAGTAGAGTGTCAAACCCATGAGAATTATTATCTAATTAAGTAACATTGGTGTATTAACTCAAAATTTTATTTGAAGGAAAGATATATATTGGAAAGTGAAATAAACAAGAAAGATACTGGCTTTAGATAGGAAAATCACTAGGGCAATTGATTTCAACAATTAATAATCTGAATTAATAAGTTGATTGTACTAGTAACTACATACTACTCATATTAACAATCAGTCGTCCCTACCTTAACTAATATTCTCTCTGAGTAATAATAATTCTAACCTCTAATACAGAAATCTACAATCTCTTGGTTAATAGATTTACAAGTTAGAGGAACTATTAAGCATGGTGAATCTTTTTATAGATTGTACAACTTTTACGTCTCAACTTATCAAGTTGTGATTTCTATTCTCATGAAGTATTGCTAAATTATCTCCTCCCGGTGTCAAACCTAGCCATCTATATAATTGTGTGCATCAATTAATAACATGAAAAAAGAGAATAAAAACTTAACATGCATAGAATCTATCATGAAGAATGGAGTAGTAACATAGAACTAACACAAAACAAAAAGATTAAATCTTCATAATAATTGCCTACATCAACGCTCTAGTTATGGAGATTTAGCTCATGATAAAGAAATTGCAAAGTAAAATAATAAACATGATTTCTATATTCATATTGTAAATTAAAAGAGAAAGAAAAGGATAACGCTAATTTAAAAATCACTTCTAATCCTTAATTGTCACTTCTCTAATCTTCTTCTTCTAAAACACCAGAGTTTCTTCTCCAAAAGCAAAATTTTATATAAGAAAAAGAGAAACTAAAACCTATATTACAAAGCTTGTTTCTATACTTTGATTGATGAGATTATCAGGTTAAAAGAGATTGCAACCTTTTATATAGACCTTAGAGCCAATTACAATCAGGAATACATTAAGACTTCTAAAACTACTTCAATTTAGTGTGAAAATCTAATTCTAAATTGATTTACAGACAGTTAGTGTTTATTGCTAAATACGACTCGATAAATAACTGAATTAGGAAACAGTGTCAACAGATGAATTGTAGACCTTTAAATCTTCTTTATGTAGCATCTTAAATCATTAAAATTAGATTCGTATAGCGAAAGGTATGGTCGAAATAGTAAAAAGTGTCTAGTCTAAATTCGAGTCTGAAATATATTTCGGCTCTCTGTTGAGCAGTGGACGGCTGTGTAGCCGAAAATTCGGCTACCCAGCCGAATTTTGACTTGTTTAGAATTCAAATTTTGATAGATGCTTTAACATATTTTATTGACTGTTTTGGCAATTCTATTAGGTTTCTGGATGTCTAGATCTTGAAATATACTGCTGCAATCATCTCTTTAACGTCGATTTTCTTCTTTTTCATCTCTTTTGCTCTTTGACCAAATTTCTGCATAAATATAAAGAAAAACACCTATGCAGTAATAAATGTGTAACAAAATAGGCATAAAAGTGGTACAAAATATAGATGAAAATCACAATTATCAGGCCACTTCTTGAATCCCATAATGCGGTAAGTTGGCATGATGAAGACATCCTCAGTGCACTTGTTACTTAGGCCCTGTACACGACGTAACTTAATAACCAACAATGATGATATTAGGAAATTGTGTTATTTGGTCACTTCCTCGTTCGGCTAATAGTACCCATATATCATATTCAAATGAGTTCTGCTAGAGTAAGGGCTCCAATGTGGACTGCCAGTGGTATGAGACATTGAAAATGTAATGATTAAAATATCAGATGATACTAATTATTATTATTGTATAACTCAAAATAGAGCATGTTAATTTACTTGTACATAAGACTTGCCATTGTATTATAGTCCCCCAATCCATGTTTGTACGGCTTAATTGGACATACTGTTTTACTATGTATTATTACTTGTACAAGCCATTTGGCTGACTCATTGTTGTACTCACATGTGATTGCCTGTGCACGCTAATTGGCTTCATTTTACATACTCGCCGGGTTGCCTTCTGACAACTCGAAACCTTCATGTCCAGATCTCTGAGAGTGGAACGAAGTGGACCCTTTAGCGGAGGATCGAGCTTCCCTTGTGGATCAAGCAGATCAGTCGTAGTTCATCCCCGATCTGCCCTCTTGACTAGCTTGCGAGATTTCTTTTCCCAGCTCGTGAGCATCTACCAGTCTTCTCCTGTCTTGTAATCTTACTTACTTGTGTCTTCTGGTGATGTAATATTCTTGTAATATTTAAGTTACACCCTGTGATAACTATGTATTTGTAACCTTTTTCTATTGGAATGTATATTACCACCGTGCTTCCACACTCTGACTCTTGACTATACTGATGCTTAGCGTACATACGTGAGGGTGTACTAGCCCAGCGTATGTACGTCGAAGTAGTGTTCCCGTACCCGCCTGGGCGGGGCATTACAACAATATAGAGGACTGCAACTATGATCGCAGTCTTTACAAAAAATGTCTTATTTTTTAGGACTGTGACTATGATATCAATCCTCATAAAATATTCACAGCCCTATTTCTGAGGACTCTGATCATGATCACAGTCCTCACAAAATGCACTATTTATGAGGACTGTATCACTGCGATCATGATCGCAGTCTTCACAAAAATATCATGTTTTTGAGGCTTTATAGATTGCGACCTTAATTGCAGTCCTTTTTATTAGGATTGAGAACATGATCGCAGTATTCACAAAAATGTCTTATATTTGAGTCTTTATGAGCATTGCGACCATGATCTCAGTCCTAAAAGAGAACTGTGGTTGCAGTTCTCACAAAATGCCCTATTTTTGGTTTTTGTGAGGATTGCGACCATGATCGCAGTTCTCCCAAATGTCCTATTTCTGAGTCAATCCTCATAGATGATTGCGATCATGAGTCACAATCCTCATATCAGCATCGTTAGCATCAACAAACCCTGTCTACTGACATCGAATGATTCCTAATATTTTTCAGATCTAAACACAAAAAAAATTCATCGCGAGCACTAACAAACGAAATCTACAAAAGATGGATCTCAAAAAAAATTCCTATGGCTTCGCCCCTTACCCCGGGAGGGGGCCCCCTCGAGTAACTTTGTGTCGGAATTATGGTTGAGAGAAGAGCAACATCGGGGGTGATGGGGAAGGGTAAAAGAGGAAATAAAAATATATAAAGAAGTGGCAGTTGGGAAAGAATCAATATATGCTGACATGGATGAGCCTGTAACGAACAAAATTATGAAGCTGAGTTTTTTTTCTAATTATGAAGCGAAGTAGATGGTTGTAGCAAAATATTCCTTACATTTTCTCTAATTATTTATTTTAGTTTCTTTCCATAATTTTCAAAATTCCTAATTTTTATTTTTATTAAAAGAATTATCTTTTCTCTTTTCCAATTATTTATTTACTTTTTCCTCCATTGGTTATTTGTTTTTTTTAACAAGTTTTTTGTATTTATTTGATACTTATATTATATATATATATATATATATATATATATATTAATATATATATATATATATATGTTCTAAACCTTTTATTTTCTTTATTATTGTATTTTATATTATATATTTTTTGTCCTCATTTTCAAAGAATTTTTCTATCTTTTTTTAGAAATTTGTCTTCCTTTTTGTTTTAAAGATTTTTTTGGCATTTTTTTGTTTTTATAATCTTTATTTCTTTCTTTATTTTTAAATTTTCGCAAACTTTTTCTTTTCAATTACATTTCTATATTTTTGTTATTTTATTATTTTATTATATTTCTATTCTTTCTACTTTTTTTTAGTTAGTTCTCTTTTTAAATTTTTTTCTGGATTTTTCTTCTTTCAAAAATTTTTTGTTTTCTTTAATTTTAGCTCTACATTCATCTGTTTCTAGATTTTTTTTTTTTTTTTTTTGGTTATATTCTATTATTCTCTTTCGTTAGAGGCCTGCTTTGAAGGTGAGAAGGGTTGTTCTCTTACTTTTTATATAGCTTTCTTTCTGATTCTCTAGATACAGGCAAGGAAATACTGTTTGATGATTTTGAGCTGAAGCACTTGTGAAATGGAAAGGCGCCAAAAGAATTCTTTCTTGGCCATTTTGTTTCAGAAGAGGAAAAGGTAAGTAAACATGTGTTGATTGATACCAGCTTGAGTCACAGACATATTGGGTGGATGTAAAATACTAGTAGGCTAAGTAAATTTTCGTATTATTGGCTGAGTCAACAGTGAAGGTCTTTTCTCTTTTGTCGATAATATAGGCTTTGTCAAAGTCTTCGTCAACTGATGGCTTAGCTGTTGGTCGCTAGAAGTATCTTTCACATTAAAGGTGTCAAATTTCTCCACTAACTAATGCTTTATAGTCAATTATCAGCAAATAAGTTCTCTAGAAGCGTCTTACTCATCAAAGTTGAGAGAGACTTGTATGGACCAGATTGCTGTGACAGAAAGACTTGTATTTCTAATCAAAGCTTGACTTATTCGCTAAATTAGCAGCCCTATGAATGGTTGGACGGTGTTTCTTGTACTTTTTAATTGAGAATGTTATTTAATTTCATGTGCAATACCTTACATCTATTGACTTTTGCCTTGGTCCTGGTGGTGCCCTCCCACTCCACTGCCTTTCCAAAATAAAATTAAGTAAAATAGAGTTCTAGTTTACAGCTTAGTTTTCTGTTACTGTTAAAATTTTCAGTTTGCCTCTTGTAGCTGACAAGCAATTACTGTCAAATGATTGTCACCTAGATAATTCGTTAGCTCCTTTTTTAGTTTAAAAGATAATTTGCTTTCACTATTTTTGCATTAGTGGTGTAACTAGATGCTCTTTTCAATGCACTGTCGGATGTGCTCAATTCATTTCTTCAGATTTATCAACTATTTGTGCAAATCGATATTCTCTTCTTGCAGAAAAAGGTTACAGGTGAGTTTGAGATATTTGATTTTGATAAATGGAATTGGCTGTTAAACTGTAGAGACCAGGTTCATGATAAAATGTAATGCAGATTGTAATTTAATCGAGAATCTGTTGTTTATGTGAAAAAGGATTCAATTTACAGAGAGAATATTGCGGCCACAATTTCCACCAATCAAGCCTGGAAGAAAAGTGCTAGGTAGTACAGCCAGCACAAGCAGCCAACACATGCCCAGTTGATAAACAATATTCCAAGTCTAGTGTTTACTTGACTTGCAAAAGAGAGTCAATATCCATACCATGTTCCTTCAAAGACGACGCCTTTCTTTTCAATCGAAGACTGACTCACCTAGTTAGTTTGGAAATTTGTGCAGTGACAAGTGAGAAAAGTTGATCAATCTCAAATTGTACAGTTAACTTGTCCAATACTCCCTAGATTTTCTTTTTCTATAAATTATCCTTGAGCTCTTTGAAAAGCCTCCACACAATCGATTGTTGCCTTGTAGGTCGTCCTTGATCTCATGGCTAATGCTAGTAGTAGTATGTGGAAAATTGAGTGTCTCATGCTGAGAGGAATAACTGGATTCCTCCTCATTTTATCCTCTCTTTGCCATGCCCATGCTAGTGTTGAACTTGGTGTCGACTTGATGAAGAGAGGTGGTGGCTGCATAGAGAGCGAAAGGAGGTCTCTCCTTGCTGTCAAAGCAGGCATTTACCAACCACCTGGCGATAATTGGCTCTCTACTTGGAGGGATGGCACAGATTGTTGCAGTTGGCAAGGTGTCGGCTGTGACAATGTAACTGGCCATGTTGTTGAGCTCGATTTGCGCTACCCATATGATCTCTCATCACCATTTGATGAAGATGACAACCTCCGCCCCGGTCCAAGTAAGCTCAATTCTTCTCTGCTTGGTTTGATACATCTCAAGCACTTGGATCTTAGCATGAACAATTTTTCTCAAAACCCTATTCCTGAGTTTCTTGGGTCCTTGGTAAAACTAGAATATCTCAACCTATCCAATGCTGGTTTCTTTGGAACCATCCCTTCACATCTGGGCAATCTCTCTAGCTTGCGATTCCTTGATCTTCACAATACATATAATTATTTTCTCTTGAGCATTGGGAAAGATCTTCGCTGGCTCTCCACGATAACTTCTCTAGAGTACCTTGACATGAGTAATGTCAATCTCTCCAAATCTGGGGACCATTGGATTCATGATATCAACATGCTCCCTTCTCTCTCCGCGCTGCTTCTGTCAAATGTTGATCTTGAAAACATTCCTAATACATTGCCACATATCAATCTCACTTCACTTGCCATGCTTGACCTATCCCATAACACATTTAGTTCTCTCATACCCGGTTGGCTATTTAATATTACCTCTCTTCGGCATCTTGACCTTGGGTATTGTTTTTTCAAGGAAGTGAGGATTTTAAAAGTATTAGCGAGTTTCAGCAAATTGGAGCATCTAGATTTGGCTTTCAACAATATTATTGGTCCTCTTCCAGAGACGCTGGGAAATTTTACTGGTTTGATCAATCTAGATTTGTCTGCAAATGAAATAACTGGAGAGATACCAAAAACCATTGGGAAGCTCTACAAGTTGCAATATCTCGACTTGAACCAAAATAAAATAAGCGGGAAAATACCTGACGTTCTGGGAAGCCTCTGCAAATTGCAAATCTTACGGCTGTACTCTAACAATATTGCTGGCGAGATCACGAGCCTAGTAGAAGAATTGTCCAGGTGTAGCCCGGGAAGTGATCTACAAGAATTGTCTCTAGATGATAATAGTTTGAATGGGACAATCCCAGCTAAACTAGGCCAGCTGTCTAAATTGGAATTTTTGGAGCTCTCCTCAAACTCATTTGTGGGTAGCATGACAGAGGCCCACTTTTCCAACCTCATAAATTTAAAATATATTATAGTATCAGATAATCAACTTGAAATGATCTTTAGTCAAGATTGGGTTCCTCCATTTAATGCCTCTGCAATTGATATGTCCTCTTGTCACTTGGGGCCTGCCTTCCCCAGTTGGATCCGAACCCAAACTATGCTGAGGGATCTTTACATCTCGAACAATCAGATTAGGGCTCAACTACCACCATCTCTTCAAAGAATCCAATATAATGAACTTGATTTGAGTTCCAACTACTTTGATGGTCATATACCTAATTTGGATCCTACTTATTTAGGATATATAGATCTATCTAATAACTCATTTTGTGGACCTATCCCTTCAAGTTTGGCTGCAGCTAATTACATCTTTTTCATCTCTCTATCAAATAATCATCTCACCGGTACCATCCCACCATTCAATGTCTATAGTTTGACCTCATTGCAAGTACTTGATCTCTCAAACAATAATCTCGGTGGAAGACTTCCTTCTTTTGATTGTCCACAGCTTGTTGGTCTTGATCTATCAAGTAATAATTTGTCAAGTCATATACCTGACTCAATTAGATCCTTCAAAAATCTTCAATCATTGCATTTGGAAAATAATAGTCTCACTGGAAGGATCCCTTGGTCCTTGCATCATTGCCGACAATTGGTTGTTCTTGATCTCGGTGAAAACAGATTATCAGGGGACATTCCTACATGGATAGGAGTGCGCTTACCTCTATTGCGAGTTCTTCGATTACGGTCAAATCTTTTTCATGGCAACATCTCCTTTCCAAATTCCCACCTTACCAATCTGCAGGTTTTGGACCTTGCAGACAACAATCTCTCGGGCATTCTTTCTCCCTCTTCTTTGAATTTCAGTGCCATGCTTCAGACACTAAATGTGGACAAACCAATGATTGTTAATGATTATGGTTACAATGAGAGTCTCATGGTGACGGGAAAGGGAATGGAGATTGTGTACACTACAGTGCTTTCTCTTGTGACAAGTATAGACCTATCTTGCAATGGTTTTTACGGAGAGATTCCTACAGATCTCACAGAGCTACATGGATTGGTTTTCTTGAATTTGTCTAGAAATCACTTCACCGGAGAGATCCCAGAAAATATTGGCGCCATGAAACAGTTGGAATCACTAGATCTATCAATGAACAATCTCTCAGGCAGTATCCCTCCAAGCATGTCCAACCTAAATTTTCTAGGCCACCTTAACTTGTCACACAACAACTTGTCGGGAAGAATTCCATCGGGAAATCAACTTCAATCCCTCACTGATCCCTCGATCTACAATGGCAACCTTGAACTATGTGGATGGCCCTTGTTGGAATGCTCGCCTTCTCAAGCACCATCTCATGAAGGAGGAGGTACAGAAGAGAAAAAAGACGAGACCGATGTGATATTGATTTATGGCATTGCTGCATCAGGATTAATTATAGGATTTTGGACTATAATCGGCACATTATTGATCAAAGTATCCTGGAGGATTACATATTTCCACCTTGTTGACAAATTCTATGATTGGGTTTATGTGAAATTAGCAATAAGTATTGCGAGGTGGAAGTCTATTATACTGAAGGATTGACTAAGTTCAAGGCCACAATTAACCTCAGAAGTCAATGGGTGTCACGCGCAATGTTACAAGATGCTAACATAGGTATGTTTGGAATCCACTTTGATTTATATATCTTATTAGCTAGCATATATTTAACGGTTGTTTACTTCTATTGTTGTTGTAGTTTTGTTATTGTTTATTTGATTGTAAGATGTGTAGTTCCTTTTCATGTTCTTAGAGTACTAGGAAATGATGGAATGTTCACGTCTCCTGTAATTATCATATTTAAGTTAGTAAAAGGGGTGTTCAGAGAGATCCTTGATGGCTCGGTGTGGGGGGTTTGTCATTTAGCTTTCGAGGCTACTTATTTGCTCTTTTTTGAAGAGATCCTTTAGTCTATTTTGCTTCATGCATTTACGTTTTCTTCTTTAAAAATCACCATCATAAACGTGATTAGAGACTGAGAACTTTGTTCTCAAGTAGGGAAATATGGATAATAATGTGCCGGATTCCATGTCTAGTCTAGTTTTTACTTGACTTGCAAAGTAGATGCATCTCTCAATCTCCAAAAGTATTCATCATTGCCAAGAAGTAAGATTAATGTTGCCTTATCATACACGATACATTTTTATTCAGCTAATTATCTTCTATGATGTTACTACTATTATCGAGTATGACATAGTTAAAACTTAGAAATATTACTTCTTTTTCTTTTCTTTTTCCCTTCTCTTTTGTAAAGTAGCAGCTTTTAAAATAAGCAGATTAATGTTTCTTCTTCCAGAATCTTATACTACGATTTCTTGATTAGATTCTTCAGATTTTTATCAGTACAGTTACCTCTGTCAGAATTTGGAAATGTCATAAGATTATTCCTTTTCTCCCTGAAGTTCTTAATCCCATCATGAGTGTCATTTAAAGACTTTTACAATCCATGGGAAGTGGGAACAATAGCATCTCAAATGCATTCTTTTTCTTCACCTTCTTCTTATAGTAGTAGGAGCCATGAAATAACAGATTTAGCTGTGGTCAGTGGCGATTAGGATATTCAGGATATCCCGAAACTCAAGACGAGTTTCAGATAGAGATGTTCTCCATATCTTATGGTCAAGAGACATTTTCTCTAAGAATTATCTTAAGAATTATATCATAAAACCCTTTTTTCTCTGAAATGGGTCAGTTATGGAATAAAACTCTTCTAAACAAGGAATTTGTCATATCCTAAAAACTAGGTGATATTAGGAGGAATTAAATAAATAAATAAATAGGAAAGATAATAATTAGGAATAAAAAATATTTTAGTAATGATAAATATGGTGACCCAAAGCCCAAATTTAATTTACTATCCAAAAGGGTTTAGATTTTCATACACAAACCCAATAAGAAACTAAATCAAAATTAAATTCCTTTTAATTCCTTATCTCTTTAAATCCAAGAATATCCAAGGATAAAATCAAATAACAATCATTTAAAATTCGTATAAAATTTCTCCTTATCCAAAAACACACTCAAATCAAGTTCAAACTAATAGACAAACATTTAAATTTGTGGGTATAAGTAAATTCTAACTAAAAATCAATTCAAACTTAAACTAAACACTAAAAAAAAATGATAAAATTATCTTATATGACCACCTATAAATAAATTCGAAATTAATCTATCAAAACTCTAAAAATCAATCTACTCTAGGAGTGAAAAGGAAGTCATGAGGATTCATCAAGCTAGATCAAGAGTTGGATCTTAATCATCAAAAAGACAAGTACATAAATTCCTTTCTCTTTCCTTGATGTTAAATCTGGTAGAATTTATGCCTAGGACTTCCTTACAAGATCTACATCATGTCATCCCTTACATTTGCAATTATTTTCTTTACTTCGAGTTCTATGGAACTATTCAATATCAATCCATGACTGTTAACTGATATGCAATCGGTGGTGAATTATATGATCTCTCTTTTCAAAATTCAAGATGTGATACTATGCTTAAATTTAGTTATATGTTGAATTCTCATATATTTGTATCTAATCAAATATATCCATGTTCCTGGTAAAGCATAAACTGACATTGATAGTTACACTTACAGTGATGAATGATTATATTTAAATGATTATATTTAACACAATACTTGCGGTTTATAGTTAGTTGTATTTCACTTCGTTTTACTGATAAAAATTTCTTTTACTGACATTAACTCGAAATCAACACTCAATCTCATCATGTGCTTGAAATAAATAATCGACAAGCCATCATATACTGATGTTTATCACTATCTTATGTCAGATAATTGTTTACATTATTTTGTTTGCTATTGGTAGGACTACACCTTCTCTTGATTAATGCCTTGCTGTCTGTGCCTAACTACTAACTGACAGACTTCCCAACTTGATTACTTTTTCTTTGAGAATTTTCCTTCTATTTTGCAAGGGCTGTTATTAACAATTTTGTTGACATGGTACTTGTGAACTCGGGGATTCAATGTAGATTTTATTCTTTATTCATATAATGATCTACTCTAACTTAATCATTGAATGATAGATAATTTGTTGTTAGATTAAAATTTTGGTCCCAAACATAATCAAGTGAACTTCCTGTTTCATGCGTGAATCTAAATTTGTAATTTTCTTGATACTAAAACTATTTCATTCAAACAATTCCTTAACCTTCACAAATTAACCTTATTTTCTGATTTTTTTTATTTTATAAATAGCTTCAGCCTTGAAAAAATGTTTTTTAAGTCCCTAACTAATTCTGAATTCATTTTTTTAATTAAATTTCTGTTTAGTCCATGAGTTTTTAATTTCTATTTTCAGTCTTAAAATATTACTGTTTAGTTCTTACAAGTTTTCTGAAAATTATTGTAGTTTAACTTGCTATTTTAAAATGTAGTTTTTATTTTCTCTTGCTTAAAGTTTTGCAGAAAAGCCCTTTCTGTATTAATATTGATTTATGCATCATTAAATATTTATAAAAAAAATTATTTTCTATAAGTTGTATTAATTAATTTATGAGTCATGCTGGAATAAATTGCTACATGATGACAAATAACTCAAATGACTGATTTTATTCACGTAGAAAGACACTATGATATAAAAATTACATCATGGACATCTTGGACATGGAAACATGAACATGAATATGAATAAGAATACGAAAGTTTAAATGACATGGATAAACGCTTACGTGAAACATGTACTTGAAATCACTTAAGAAAGTAGTACATGGTTATTATATGAGCTTGACATAGACGTAGTGGCATGGTTAATCTTGGCACTTAATTCACGCAAGGATATTCATATTCTATAATAAAATTGGTTGTAAAAATGATAAGACACGAGACTAATATAGAGAAATTGATGGTGGAAATTGAGAAAGTGTACCTTGAGTACTCATATTTGTCTATAAGGTATGATGGTGTTTATTTTACATGGTGCATGTCTCTTTATGACATGAGTTATTGATGAGTTCATTCCATTCACATACTACTATACTATATTACTCATGGCATGATTTTCCGCTAGGGTACATGAACGTTTTTCTACTAACAGTTTTTCAAACAATAGTAATCGTTAATTAATATGGGAGAATAGATTGTGGCATGAGACACAGTCTTTTCTGTGTCTTAAGACCTAATTGACACGCATATGATGGGCTACGTTCTACTGCTCATGGCAGTTGGAGCAGTCTCACCTAATTGTAACCCCTGGGGACATCTTCATAATTAACCTTGTAGCTGTGTATTTCTTGTGATGATTACTGCTGATTGATTGCTTAGCTATACTTATTATACTTGACTTACTCAACTTATGCTTTGTAAATGCTTGTTTATCATTAAGACTTGAACATTATATGACTGATTTTAGTAATAAACTCATGCTACAAAAACATGATTGTGTAATGAAAATAAGTATCATGTAATTGCATATTATTGTCCTTTTCTTATTCATATATATCTGCGTGCTCTGCACATATTGCATATTTCTTTTTCTTTATTTGTACTTGTTAGGAGATTCTGACTCCCTAGTGTTTGCTTACCACAAATAGTGGAGAATACGTGGAGAATATATGGAGATATCTTCTGAGGAAAAGGAGCATTGCGAGGATCCAGCATGAGCTCAGTAGAAGACTTGGAGACTGCTTTTAGTTATTTGCTTCCCTCATATATGTATAAATAAGAGAGTTTGGACTCATTCTCAGTATTTAAATTTATGCCACTTATTTAGTTTTGAACTTTTTTTGTCGAAAATCCTTTTGATTAGTTTTATTTCACGTATGTGTACTCTATTTAGACTTGATATGTATATGGAGCAGATAGAAAAAATGACATAATTTGTAAGTTAGAGGCTTAGCATGCTCTTTTGAGCGTGTCACCGACCCAAGTCACATGCTTAGCTCACTATAGTGGAAAGCGGGGCGTGACAATTATTCTAGATAATAGGGGAAATGAAAATTTTTAGAGGAACGGGATGTTGCTAGACAAAGAACATCTTTGAGAAATTGCCAATCCATGAGTCCTATATTCTGTTTAGTGCATCTGCTGAGATATATGTCACAGCTCATACTATTCTAGGAACCATGTTACAAATCCACATAGAGAAAGAATAAGGAGCTCTATCAATGAAACTAAACTTCTTCATAGACTTTTCTTCTGGTCCATTTCTTGCCCATCATATCTAACATTTTTTTCTTTGATCTTGAATTTGTATTTGCTTCAGATCCATTGTCATAACAATCTGTTGTTATTAGCAGAACCCCCCCCCCCCGCCCCTCGCGATTGGAGGGGGTGTTTGCGGGGGGCGGGGGGTGGGCAATGTAGGAACTACAGTATATGCGAGCCAGCAACAGAAACACTATCACAGTTACTTAACCTGCATAGTGTTAGTATGTAGAGTAACTCATATTCATTGGAAAAGAATTCAAGTTCAGGTGGAGGTGTTACAAGCTTCACAAATCAAGCACGGACGTGTATAGACCTTGTGCGTGTTATTAGTTGACTAATAGATCATATCAGTCGACTAGGTCATGGGCTAGTCGATTGATGCTTTGGTATAGTCAATTAGGCCCTGCAACAGAAGTTGGATTCTCAGAATGCATTACAGTAGTTGACTAGGTTTTGGGTATAGTGGACTAATACTTTGTATTAGTCGACTAATAATTTGCCCTAGTCGACTAATACATGATCTGACAGTTTATTAATACGGTTTTGTTTCATGTTTTGATCAGGATCTGGGTTTTCTATTTCGCTAAGGTGGTGCTGATTTGATTATTGGAGTTTGTATTAAACTAGGATCATCTAAGTTGCCTATAAAAACTCTTCGGGGTGTCCTTTTTAAGGGTGTCAAGAATTTAAGAGAAATTGTGTTTTTCAACATTGAGAGTTGTGAGAGAAAGATCTTGTAACTCTTATATTTTCTTCTCTCTTTTCAATAAAGATTTCTCCCCTCCTCTCCGTGGATGTAGGCACATTACTGAATCATGTTAAATCTAGTGTTGTTTAGTTGTGTGGTGACTTAGTTTCAATTGCTCCAGCTAAGGGCATCAATTTCCTCTCTCTATCAAATAATCATCTCACCGGTACCATCCCACCATTCACTGCCTATAGTTTGCAAGTACTTGATCTCTCAAACAATAATCTCGGTGGAAGACTTCCTTCGTTTAATTGTCCACAGCTTCTTGTTCTTGATCTATCAAGTAATAATTTGTCAAGTCATATACCTGACTCAATTAGATCCCTCCAAAATCTTCAATCATTGCATTTGGAAAATAACAGTCTCACTGGAAGGATCCCTTGGTCCTTGCATCATTGCCGACAATTGGTTGTTCTTGATCTCGGTGAAAACAGATTATCAGGGGACATTCCTACATGGATAGGACTGCACTTACCTCTATTGCGAGTTCTTCGATTACGGTCAAATTCTTTTTGTGGCAACATCTCCTTTCCAAATTCTCACCTTACCAATCTGCAGGTTTTGGACCTTGCAGACAACAATCTCTCGGGCATTCTTTCTCCCTCTTCTTTGAATTTCAGTGCCATGCTTCAGACACTAAATGTGGACAAACCAATGACTGAAAATTATTATGGTTACAAAGAGAGTCTCATGGTGACGGTAAAGGGAATGGAGATTGTGTACACTACAGTGCTTTCTCTTGTGACAAGTATAGACCTATCTTGCAATGGTTTTTACGGAGAGATTCCTACAGATCTCACAGAGCTACTTGGATTGGTTTTCTTGAATTTGTCTAGAAATCACTTCACCGGCGAGATCCCAGAAAATATTGGCGCCATGAAACAGTTGGAATCACTCGATCTATCAATGAACAATCTCTCAGGCAATATTCCACCAAGCATGTCCAACCTAAATTTTCTATGCCACCTTAACTTGTCACACAACAACTTGTCGGGAAGAATTCCATCAGGAAATCAACTTCAATCCTTCACTGATCCCTCGATCTACAATGACAACCTTCAACTATGTGGATGGCCCTTGTTGGAATGCTCGCCTTCTCAAGCACCATCTCATGAAGAAGGAGGCACAGAAGAGAAAAAAGACGAGACCGATGTGATATTGATTTATGGCATTGCTGCATCAGGATTTATTATAGGATTCTGGACTGTAATCGGCACATTATTGATCAAAGTATCCTAGAGGATTACATATTTCCACCTTGTTGACAAATTCTATGATTGGGTTTATGTGAAATTAGCAATAAGTATTGCGAGGTGGAAGTCTATTATACTGAAGGATTGACTAAGTTCAAGGCCACAATTAACCTCAGAAGTCAATGGGTGTCACGCGCAATGTTACAAGATGCTAACATAGGTATGTTTGGAATCTACTTTGATTTTTATATCTTATTAGCTAGCATATATTTAACGGTTTTTTACTTCTATTGTTGTTGTAGTTTTGTTATTGTTTATTTGATTGTAAGATGTGTAGTTCCTTTTCATGTTCTTAGAGTACTAAGAAATGATGGAATGTTCACCTCTCCTGTAAATTATCATATTTAAGTTAGTAAAAGGGGTGTTCAGAGAGATCCTTGATGGCTCGGTGTGGGAGGTTTGTCATTTAGCCTTCGAGGCTACTTATTTGCTCTTTTTTGAAGAGATCCTTTAGTCTATTTTGCTTCATGCATTTACGTTTTCTTCTTTAAAAATCACCATAAACGTGATTAAAGACTGAGAACTTTGTTCTCAAGTAGGGAAATATGGATAATAATGTGCCGGATTCCATGTCTAGTCTAGTTTTTACTTGACTTGCAAAGTAAATGCATCTCTCAATCTCCAAAAGTATTCATCATTGCCAAGAAGTAAGATTAATGTTGCCTTATGTCACGCCTCGCTTCCCAAAATATGCGGGAATGGGGTCGCGACGAGAGTCGGCGACGTATATACACGAGGAAAATACCCCACGTATATACGCTAAGCCTAAATTAACCTGAACAAGCTATAATCAGAACTATAATAATCATCGAATCACTGCAACAATACATATACATGATAACAGATGGATAATGACAAGGATATGGCAGTTGAAAGCGATAAAAGATAGAATCATGAAATAACAGGGATAGAATGACAGGCTAAATGTGATATACGAGAATCAAGGAATAATAGCAGGAACAAAAAATTCAAAAGTACCAGAATCAAAGGAAGAGGACCCAAGCTCCTCGCAAAGCGTACCGCCTCATCAAACACCTGCACATTGGAAACAATCGTCCAATAGCTGGACGTGCAAACCCAGGGTCGTCAGAACGCGACCATGGTGAGTGTGTGTGTAAAGGGGAAAAAGCTCGTGCAGGAAGAACAATGTGCATAGATAATAGTAAGAACAACTGCAGACTAAGATAATCAAATAACATGTTACATAAGCAACTGAATAACAATGCAATAATATACATGGTAGCAACACGAATAAAGATAGCAAGAATGACAGAACAGGTACAAGACAAGTAAAGCAACTGTAGCCAACAACAAATGTCTAGATGTGCGACCTATCACATGTCACTAGGTTGGTATCCAAGTCTGGTCATAAGTCTGGTCCTGGTTACAATCATCTGGTCCGGATTACAATCATGTATACAGCCATATGTCATAAGGCAGGGTAACCATTCAGGGCATAACACAATGTGTTCATTCAAGCCATTCAATAACAATCAGTGATGTTCTACGTTATCCTTGTCACTTTCCCACCGGCGTCCCACAACATCCGACAGTTCACCCTGGAGCCCGCACATCCAGTAGAACTCATTCGAACTCCGATATACGGGTATCATTGTTCGAATAGGGAAAGAGAACCAAATAACAAGTATTCAAGGTGTTATCAACATACAAGTGCATGTGGATGCTAATAGGCACTGAGAATGTAATATCACGCTAACACCAGGTGGCACAATCAGTAGATAGCCCTACAGATTCAAGAGGTGGCCCCCACAGATTCAAGAGGTGGCCCCCACCACGTGTGTGGTGTGGCACTTTGCTCCGTGTGGCACTTTGCTCTGAGGGGAATGGATTCTAGAGGTGGCCCCCACGGA
Source organism: Agave tequilana (assembly GCA_038442645.1). Classification (NCBI taxonomy): domain Eukaryota; kingdom Viridiplantae; phylum Streptophyta; class Magnoliopsida; order Asparagales; family Asparagaceae; genus Agave; species Agave tequilana. Next base: position 63,030 of record JAVJIF010005395.1, read on the forward strand.
TTCAAGAGGTGGCCCCCACCATGTGTATGATGTGACACTTTGTTCCGTGTGGCACTTAGTTCCATTCAGGATCCACCGGACGCTAGTACGATTGTGGGATACATCCTCGTCATCCCGACACCAGGCGGCAAATCCGTCGGACGCCGGTTTGACTGTGCTATTAACAGGGTAACAGTGCATGGGATATGGGTACAGGAGATACAGGAGTCCAGGATACATGGGTACAAGATATCAGGTAACAGTGTCATAGCAGGCCAAGGTCCCAGAAAAGGTGCCAGGTGTACAGTCAGTTAGGTAGTGCCATTAGTAACAATCAATATCTTAGGCCATTTCAATTACTGGGATGCTACGGGATGGTAACAATATCAGTACAGTAATAATCAATCAGCAATCGTATACACGGTGAACAATATCAGTACAGTGAACAGTAACAATAACCGTGTATACGATGAACAATAAAACTGTAAAAGGTGTTACAGTCAACAATCATATCCCCGTAACTTCCAGTAATCTGAATACTAGGTTTATCAGTCAGGCTCCAATATAAGGAATATCGATTCTGGATAACCTCCAACTCAAGATCAATCTAAGTCACAACTCGACTAATCCAGTCATATCTGATATGTCCTCAATTACTCACTAATAAAGTCTTGTCTAATTACTGATCATCATTCAATGCAAATAATAAAAGTCCAGATCAATCCAAAGTCATTACAAACAACTCAGATTCCAATAGTTCTATAATCATCTAGTGTCAAAACACAACAAGTAATCTGATATAATAATTGGTGTTCCAACAAATCACAATGTCCAGTACTAGTCCTCTCACTCTAACATACAACTCTGACTCCCAAGTCTTCACAATCCCCTCCTATTAAGATTAATCGTAGTATCCCAACACTCGGCAATATAACATGTACATGCATCTAAGTTCTATCATGATAAGTCAAGTCATTACCACCAATATCCATCTCTAGGAATCATATACATCCATCTATATACATTACACTTCTCATGGGTAAGGTCTACAATCCATCAAGGAACCATACACGGCTGACAAACTCACATTAGTCGACTATAGAGGTAGTCCAAGTCGACTAGGGGCAGGGAAAATCGACTATAAAAGTAAGGATAGTCGACTGACAGAGATACAGGGTGTTACACAACTCCAGCACATCCTATTAGTCGACTAGGGAAAAGGGCAAGTCGACTACTACTACTGTTAGTCGACTAACCAAGTGACCAGTCGACTGACAGGGAATTAACAGAGAGTTCACCAATTCCTAGAAGGAAGCCTAGTCGACTAGGGTTGCTGGGTAAGTCGACTAATACATGGATTAGTCGACTAATAAGCCTGGGCAAGTCGACTATTCCTCGGCCAGAGCTGAAAACAGAGACATCACAACATCTAATCTCTCACACCATAAATCATGTATATGCCTCTTCTCTTGCACACATCAACATACACAATCATTACTCTATTCCATATACATGTACATAAGAAATCATGATCAAATCGATGCATATAAATACGAGTAATCAAAGGAGGAGGAGAATACACTCACATTGGGGAAACTGGTCGTTGCCGGGCGAGTCGCCGTCGCGGTTGCTGTGGCGCGGTTCCTCGCTGTTGGACTGCAGGGGAGGGTAGCCAAGGTGCTGGAGAAGGCCACCGTGCCGGTCTTCGACGACGGGCTGGCGTGGATCAGGAGAGGGGGCCACTCGCTGCCGTGTGCGCTGGATCTGGGCGCGTCTGGGTGCTGCCAAGTGCTGTTGTTCGCTGCCGTTGCTGCTGATCTGCTGCTGGATGGGTGGTGCTCGGCCAACAGGGGACTCGCTGCTGTCACCGTGGTGGTGATCTCACACTTGCAGAGGAGAGAGAGGGGAGAGTGCGGCTGTCCATGGCCTGCACACGGCCATGGGGAGATGGGGGTGGCCTGGGCTGGTGGTGTGTGGCAATGGTGGAGGTGGTGGGCTGCTGCACTGGTCGCTGGTTGCCGCGATGGAGAGAGTGCGGCTGTGTTGGGAGGAGATTAGGTTAGGGATTGATAATTAGGTTTAGGGTTAGGTTAAGGAATCATGAAGGGATTATATAGGGTGAGTTAGTTATTGGGTATTGGGTCAACTAATAACGGGTTGGGTCCAAGTAGATAAGGGGTGTTGGGTTTAGGCTAGCGGGTATGCCAACGGGTTGGATCCAAATAGGTAATCGGGTATAGGATTAGGAATGTGTCATGGGTTATGGAATCCAAACGGGTAATGGGTAATCAAGGTAATGAGTAAAGAACCCAGATGGGTGAATAGAAAATAGGGTGAGAGGCTAAACAAGGAGAACACCACAACCATGATTAGTATTAACATTAATACTAATATCAAAATAATATAATATTAACACTAGTAATGGTAATGATAAAATAATAATAAATAATACCAATACCATTAACAACTAGCAATACTTAATTACACTAACAATAGAAATAATAATACACTAATAGAAATAATAGTAAATAATAATGGAAGAATAATTTGCCCTATACTATCTGAAAATAACTTGCATATTCAACAATATTAATCTCAAGAGAAATAAATTAACTTGATTAAATAAAAATACTCAGTAAATCAAAATAAATCTTGAAGAGAATAAAAATACAGTAGTTTAGATTTGAGATATTACATTCTACCTACCTTAAAAAAAATTTCGTCCTCGAAATTTCAATAAAGCGGGGAATGATAAAAATCAAATTAGGAAGAAGATGAAGCTTCCACACCACTTCTCACTGCATCAAGACTTCACCACGCTTCCGCTGCGCGCTCTGATTTCTGGTACCGGCTTCAGCAGGGAGTAACCACTCTCAAGAGACAGAATCAGAAGAAATAGAATAGAAAGGAAGGATGAAATCAAGATGAAAATCCAAATCACTCTAAAGGGAGTGTTAGAATTATGGATATCGAATGATCAAGAAATAGAATTCCAAAGAGAGGACGGCCAACTCCAAATGGACTGAATATCATAATGGATAGTATATGTATATTGCAGTGTAACTATAGCTTGTTTTCAAGTTACCGGTAAGAACTAGGTCTCTCTTGCGAAACAAGAGTCAAAATTCAAGATCGCAAGTCGAAAACCTAGGCTCTAATACCAAGAAAACCCTGTCACGCCTCGCTTCCCAAAATACGCGGGAATGGGGTCGCGACGAGAGTCGGCGACGTATATACACGAGGAAAATACCCCACGTATATACGCTAAGCCTAAATTAACCTGAACAAGCTATAATCAGAACTATAATAATCATCGAATCACTGCAACAATACATATACATGATAACAGATGGATAATGACAAGGATATGGCAGTTGAAAGCGATAAAAGATAGAATCATGAAATAACAGGGATAGAATGACAGGCTAAATGTGATATACGAGAATTAAGGAATAATAGCAGGAACAGAAAATGCAAAAGTACCAGAATCAAAGGAAGATGACCCAAGCTCCTCGTAAAGCGTACCGCCTCATCAAACACCTGCACATTAGAAACAATCGTCCAATAGCTGGACGTGCAAACCCAGGGTCGTCAGAACGCGACCATGGTGAGTGTGTGTGTAAAGGGGAAAAAGCTCGTGCAGGAAGAACAATGTGCATAGATAATAGTAAGAACAACTGCAGACTAAGATAATCAAATAACATGTTACATAAGCAGCTGAATAACAATGCAATAATATACATGGTAGCAACACGAATAAAGATAGCAAGAATGAGAGAACAGGTACAAGACAAGTAAAGCAACTGTAGCCAACAACAGATGTCTAGATGTGCGACCTATCACATGTCACTAGGTTGGTATCCAAATCTAGTCATAAGTCTGGTCCTGGTTACAATCATCTAGTCCGGATTACAATCATGTATACAGCCATATGTCATAAGGCAGGGTAACCATTCAGGGCATAACACAATGTGTTCATTCAAGCCATTCAATAACAATCAGTGATGTTCTACGTTATCCTTGTCACTTTCCCACCGGCGTCCCACAACATCCGACAGTTCACCCTGGAGCCCGCACATCCAGTAGAACTCATTCGAACTCCGATATGCGGGTATCATTGTTCGAATAGAGGAAGAGAACCAAATAACAAGTATTCAAGGTGTTATCAACATACAAGTGCGTGTGGATGCTAATAGGCACTGAGAATGTAATATCACGCTAACACCAGGTGGCACAATCAGTAGATAGCCCTACAGATTCAAGAGGTGGCCCCCACAGATTCAAGAGGTGGCCCCCACCACGTGTGTGGTGTGGCACTTTGCTCCGTGTGGCACTTTGCTCTGAGGGGAATGGATTCTAGAGGTGGCCCCCACGGATTCAAGAGGTGGCCCCCACCATGTGTATGATGTGACACTTTGTTCCGTGTGGCACTTAGTTCCATTCAGGATCCACCGGACGCTAGTACGATTGTGGGATACATCCTCGTCATCCCGACACCAGGCGGCAAATCCGCCGGACGCCGGTTTGACTGTGCTATTAACAGGGTAACAGTGCATGAGACATGGGTACAGGAGATACAGGAGTCCAGGATACATGGGTACAAGATATCAGGTAACAGTGTCATAGCAGGCCAAGGTCCCAGAAAAGGTGCCAGGTGTACAGTCAGTTAGGTAGTGCCATTAGTAACAATCAATATCTTAGGCCATTTCAATTACTGGGATGCTACAGGATGGTAACAATATCAGTACAGTAATAATCAATCAGCAATCGTATACACGGTGAACAATATCAGTACAGTGAACAGTAACAATAACCGTGTATACGATGAACAATAAAACTGTAAAAGGTGTTACAGTCAACAATCATATCCCCGTAACTTCCAGTAATCTGAATACTAGGTTTATCAGTCAGGCTCCAATATAAGGAATATCGATTCTGGATAACCTCCAACTCAAGATCAATCTAAGTCACAACTCGACTAATCCAGTCATATCTGATATGTCCTCAATTACTCACTAATAAAGTCTTGTCTAATTACTGATCATCATTCAATGCAAATAATAAAAGTCCAGATCAATCCAAAGTCATTACAAACAACTCAGATTCCAATAGTTCTATAATCATCTAGTGTCAAAACACAACAAGTAATCTGATATAATAATTGGTGTTCCAACAAATCACAATGTCCAGTACTAGTCCTCTCACTCTAACATACAACTCTGACTCCCAAGTCTTCACAATCCCCTCCTATTAAGATTAATCGTAGTATCCCAACACTCGGCAATATAACATGTACATGCATCTAAGTTCTATCATGATAAGTCAAGTCATTACCACCAATATCCATCTCTAGTAATCATATACATCCATCTATATACATTACACATCTCATGGGTAAGGTCTACAATCCATCAAGGAACCATACACGGCTGACAAACTCACATTAGTCGACTATAGAGGTAGTCCAAGTCGACTAGGGGCAGGGAAAATCGACTATAAAAGTAAGGATAGTCGACTGACAGAGATACAGGGTGTTACACAACTTCCAGGACATCCTATTAGTCGACTAGGGAAAAGGGCAAGTCGACTACTACTACTGTTAGTCGACTAACCAAGTGACCAGTCGACTGACAGGGAATTAACAGAGAGTTCACCAATTCCTGGAAGGAAGCCTAGTCGACTAGGGTTGCTGGGTAAGTCGACTAATACATGGATTAGTCGACTAATAAGCCTGGGCAAGTCGACTATTCCTCGGCCAGAGCTGAAAACAGAGACATCACAACATCTAATCTCTCACACCATAAATCATGTATATGCCTCTTCTCTTGCACACATCAACATACACAATCATTACTCTATTCCATATACATGTACACAAGAAATCATGATCAAATCGATGCATATAAATACGAGTAATCAAAGGAGGAGGAGAATACACTCACATTGGGGAAACTGGTCGTTGCCGGGCGAGTCGCCATCGCGGTTGCTGTGGCGCGGTTCCTCGCTGTTGGACTGCAGGGGAGGGTAGCCAAGGTGCTGGAGAAGGCCACCGTGCCGGTCTTCGACGACGGGCTGGCGTGGATCAGGAGAGGGGGCCACTCGCTGCCGTGTGCGCTGGATCTGGGCGCGTCTGGGTGCTGCCAAGTGCTGTTGTTCGCTGCCGTTGCTGCTGATCTGCTGCTGGATGGGTGGTGCTCGGCCAACAGGGGACTCGCTGCTGTCACCGTGGTGGTGATCTCACACTTGCAGAGGAGAGAGAGGGGAGAGTGCGGCTTTCCATGGCCTGCACACGGCCATGGGGAGATGGGGGCGGCCTGGGCTGGTGGTGTGTGGCAATGGTGGAGGTGGTGGGCTGCTGCACTGGTCGCTGGTTGCCGCAGATGGAGAGAGTGCGGCTGTGTTGGGAGGAGATTAGGTTAGGGATTGATAATTAGGTTTAGGGTTAGGTTAAGGAATCATGAAGGGATTATATAGGGTGAGTTAGTTATTGGGTATTGGGTCAACTAATAACGGGTTGGGTCCAAGTAGATAAGGGGTGTTGGGTTTAGGCTAGCGGGTATGCCAACGGGTTGGATCCAAATAGGTAATCGGGTATAGGATTAGGAATGTGTCATGGGTTATGGAATCCAAACGGGTAATGGGTAATCAAGGTAATGAGTAAAGAACCCAGATGGGTGAATAGAAAATAGGGTGAGAGGCTAAACAAGGAGAACACCACAACCATGATTAGTATTAACATTAATACTAATATCAAAATAATATAATATTAACACTAGTATGGTAATGATAAAATAATAATAAATAATACCAATACCATTAACAACTAGCAATACTTAATTACACTAACAATAGAAATAATAATACACTAATAGAAATAATAGTAAATAATAATGGAAGAATAATTTGCCCTATACTATCTGAAAATAACTTGCATATTCAACAATATTAATCTCAAGAGAAATAAATTAACTTGATTAAATAAAAATACTCAGTAAATCAAAATAAATCTTGAAGAGAATAAAAATACAGTAGTTTAGATTTGAGATATTACATTCTACCTACCTTAAAAAAAATTTCGTCCTCGAAATTTCAATAAAGCGGGGAATGATAAAAATAAAATTAGGAAGAAGATGAAGCTTCCACACCACTTCTCACTGCATCAAGACTTCACACGCTTCCGCTGCGCGCTCTGATTTCTGGTACCGGCTTCAGCAGGGAGTAACCACTCTCAAGAGACAGAATCAGAAGAAATAGAATAGAAAGGAAGGATGAAATCAAGATGAAAATCCAAATCACTCTAAAGGAGTGTTAGAATTATGGATATCGAATGATCAAGAAATAGAATTCCAAAGAGAGGACGGCCAACTCCAAATGGACTGAATATCATAATGGATAGTATATGTATATTGCAGTGTAACTATAGCTTGTTTTCAAGTTACCGATAAGAACTAGGTCTCTCTTGCGAAACAAGAGTCAAAATTCAAGATCGCAAGTCGAAAACCTAGACTCTAATACCAAGAAAACCCTGTCACGCCTCGCTTCCCAAAATACGCGGGAATGGGGTCGCGACGAGAGTCGGCGACGTATATACACGAGGAAAATACCCCACGTATATACGCTAAGCCTAAATTAACCTGAACAAGCTATAATCAGAACTATAATAATCATCGAATCACTGCAACAATACATATACATGATAACAGATGGATAATGACAAGGATATGGCAGTTGAAAGCGATAAAAGATAGAATCATGAAATAACAGGGATAGAATGACAGGCTAAATGTGATATACGAGAATTAAGGAATAATAGCAGGAACAGAAAATGCAAAAGTACCAGAATCAAAGGAAGATGACCCAAGCTCCTCGTAAAGCGTACCGCCTCATCAAACACCTGCACATTAGAAACAATCGTCCAATAGCTGGACGTGCAAACCCAGGGTCGTCAGAACGCGACCATGGTGAGTGTGTGTGTAAAGGGGAAAAAGCTCGTGCAGGAAGAACAATGTGCATAGATAATAGTAAGAACAACTGCAGACTAAGATAATCAAATAACATGTTACATAAGCAGCTGAATAACAATGCAATAATAACATGGTAGCAACACGAATAAAGATAGCAAGAATGAGAGAAACAGGTACAAGACAAGTAAAGCAACTGTAGCCAACAACAGATGTCTAGATGTGCGACCTATCACATGTCACTAGGTTGGTATCCAAATCTAGTCATAAGTCTGGTCCTGGTTACAATCATCTAGTCCGGATTACAATCATGTATACAGCCATATGTCATAAGGCAGGGTAACCATTCAGGGCATAACACAATGTGTTCATTCAAGCCATTCAATAACAATCAGTGATGTTCTACGTTTATCCTTGTCACTTTCCCACCGGCGTCCCACAACATCCGACAGTTCACCCTGGAGCCCGCACATCCAGTAGAACTCATTCGAACTCCGATATGCGGGTATCATTGTTCGAATAGAGGAAGAGAACCAAATAACAAGTATTCAAGGTGTTATCAACATACAAGTGCGTGTGGATGCTAATAGGCACTGAGAATGTAATATCACGCTAACACCAGGTGGCACAATCAGTAGATAGCCCTAAGATTCAAGGGTGGCCCCCACAAATTCAAGAGGTGGCCCCCACCACGTGTGTGGTGTGGCACTTTGCTCCGTGTGGCACTTTGCTCTGAGGGGAATGGATTCTAGAGGTGGCCCCCACGGATTCAAGAGGTGGCCCCCACCATGTGTATGATGTGGCACTTTGTTCCGTGTGGCACTTAGTTCCATTCAGATCCACCGGACGCTAGTACGATTGTGGGATACATCCTCGTCATCCCGACACCAGGCGGCAAATCCGCCGGACGCCGGTTTGACTGTGCTATTAACAGGGTAACAGTGCATGGGACATGGGTACAGGAGATACAGGAGTCCAGGATACATGGATACAAGATATCAGGTAAACAGTGTCATAGCAGGCCAAGGTCCCAAAAAGGTGCCAGGTGTACAGTCAGTTAGGTAGTGCCATTAGTAACAATCAATGTATAGGCTATTTCAATTACTGGGATGCTACGAGATGGTAACAATATCAGTACAGTAATAATCAATCAGCAATCGTATACACGGTGAACAATATCAGTACAGTGAACAGTAACAATAACCGTGTATACGATGAACAATAAAATTGTAAAAGGTGTTACAGTCAACAATCATATCCCCATAACTTTCAGTAATCTGAATACTAGGTTTATCAGTCAGGCTCCAATATAAGGAATATCGATTCTAGATAACCTCCAACTCAAGATCAATCTAAGTCACAACTCGACTAATCCAGTCATATCTGATATGTCCTCAATTACTCATTAATAAAGTCTTATCTAATTACTGATCATCATTCAATGCAAATAATAAAAGTCCAGATCAATCCAAAGTCATTACAAACAACTCAGATTCCAATAGTTCTATAATCATCTAGTGTCAAAACACAACAAGTAATCTGATATAATAATTGGTGTTCCAACAAATCACAATGTCCAGTACTAGTCCTCTCACTCTAACATACAACTCTGACTCCCAAGTCTTCACAATCCCCTCCTATTAAGATTAATCGTAGTATCCCAACACTCGGCAATATAACATGTACATGCATCTAAGTTCTATCATGATAAGTCAAGTCATTACCACCAATATCCATCTCTAGGAATCATATACATCCATCTATATACATTACACATCTCATGGGTAAGGTCTACAATCCATCAAGGAACCATACACGGCTGACAAACTCACATTAGTCGACTATAGAGGTAGTCCAAGTCGACTGGGGGCAGGGAAAATCGACTATAAAGGTAAGGATAGTCGAATGACAGAGATACAGGGTGTTACACAACTTCCAGGACATCCTATTAGTCGACTAGGGAAAAGGGCAAGTCGACTACTACTACTGTTAGTCGACTAACCAAGTGACCAGTCGACTGACAGGGAATTAACAGAGAGTTCACCAATTCCTGGAAGGAAGCCTAGTCGACTAGGGTTACTGGGTAAGTCGACTAATACATGGATTAGTCGACTAATAAGCCTGGGCAAGTCGACTAATCCTCGGCCAGAGCTGAAAACAGAGACATCACAACATCTAATCTCTCACACCATAAATCATGTATATGCCTCTTCTCTTGCACACATCAACATACACAATCATTACACTATTCCATATACATGTACACAAGAAATCATGATCAAATCGATGCATATAAATATGAGTAATCAAAGGAGGAGGAGAATACACTCACATTGGGGAAACTGGTCGTTGCCGGGCGAGTCGCCGTCGCGGTTGCTGTGGCGCGGTTCCTCGCTGTTGGACTGCAGGGAGGGTAGCCAAGGTGCTGGAGAAGGCCACCGTGCCGGTCTCCGACGACGGGCTGGCGTGGATCAGGAGAGGGGGCCACTCGCTACCGTGTGCGCTGGATCTGGGCGGGCGCGTCTGGGTGCTGCCAAGTGCTGTTGTTCGCTACCGTTGCTGCTGATCTGCTGCTGGATGGGTGGTGCTCGGCCAACAGGGGACTCGCTGCAGTCACCGTGGTGGTGATCTCACACTTGCAGAGGAGAGAGAGGGGAGAGTGCGGCTGTCCATGGCCTGCACACGGCCATGGGGAGATGGGGGCGGCCTGGGCTGGTGGTGTGTGGCAATGGTGGAGGTGGTGGGCTGCTGCACTGGTCGCTGGTTGCCGCAGATGGAGAGAGTGCGGCTGTGGTGGGAGGAGATTAGGTTAGGGATTGATAATTAGGTTTAGGGTTAGGTTAAGGAATCATGAAGGGATTATATAGGGTGAGTTAGTTATTGGGTATTGGGTCAACTAATAACGGGTTGGGTCCAAGTAGATAAGGGGTGTTGGGTTAGGCTAGCGGGTATGCCAACGGGTTGGATCCAAATAGGTAATCGGGTATAGGATTAGGAATGGGTCATGGGTTATGGAATCCAAACGGGTAATGGGTAATCAAGGTAATGAGTAAAGAACCCAGATGGGGGAATGGAAAATAGGGTGAGAGGCTAAACAAGGAGAACACCACAACCATGATTAGTATAACATTAATACTAATATCAAAATAATATAATATTAACACTAGTAATGGTAATGATAAAATAATAATAAATAATACCAATACCATTAACAACTAGCATACTTACTTACACTAGCAATAGAAATAATAATACACTAATAGAAATAATAGTAAATAATAATGGAAGAATAATTTGCCCTATACTATCTGAAAATAACTTGCATATTCAACAATATTAATCTCAAGAGAAATAAATTAACTTGATTAAATAAAAATACTCAGTAAATCAAAATAAATACTTGAAGAGAATAAAAATACAGTAGTTTAGATTTGAGATATTACACCTTATTCATACACCATACCTTTTTATTCAGCTAATTATCTTATATGATGTTACTACTATTATCGAGTATGACATAGTTAAAACTTAGAAATATTACTTCTTTTTCTTTTCTTTTTCCCTTCTCTTTTGTAAAGTAGTAGCTTTTAAAATAAGCAGATTAATGTTTCTTCTTACAGAATCTTATACTATGATTTCTTGATTAGATTCTTCAGATTTTTGTCAGTACAGTTACCTCTGTCAAAATTTGGAAATGTCATTAAAAAAAAGATTATTCCTTTTCTCCCTGAAGTTCTTATCCCATAATGAGTGTCATTTAAAGACTATTACAATCCATGGGAAGTGGGAACAATAGCTTCTAAAATGCATTATTTTTCTTCACCTTCTTCTATAGTTGTAGGAGCCATGAAATAACAGATTTAGCTGTGGTCAGTGGCGATCAGGATATTCAGGATATCCCGAATCGAAACTCAAGACGAGTTTCAGATAGAGATGTTCTCCATATCTTAAGGTCAAGAGACATTTTCTCTAAGAATTATCTTAAGAATTATATCATAAACCTTTTTTCTCTGAAATGGTCAGTTATGGAATAAAACTCTTCTAAACAAGGAATTTGTAATATCCTAAAAACTAGGTGATATTAGGAGGAATTAAATAAATAAATAAATACGAAAGATAATAATTAGGAATAAAAATATTTTAGTAATGATAAATATGGTGACCCAAAGCCCATAATTTAATTTACTATCCAAAAGGGTTTAGATTTTCATACACAAACCCAATAAGAAACTAAATCAAAATTAAATTCCTTTTAATTCCTTATCTCTTTAAATCCAAGAATATCCAAGGATAAAATCAAATAAAAATCATTTAAAATTCGTATAAAATTTCTCCTTATCCAAAAACACACCCAAATCAAGTTCAAACTAATAGACAAACATTTAAATTTTGGGTATAAGTAAATTCTGACTAAAAATCAATTCAAACTTAAACTAAACACTAAAAAAAATGATAAAATTATCTTATATGACCACCCATAAATAAATTCGAGATTAATCTATCAAAACTCTAAAAATCAATCTACTCTAGGAGTGAAAAGGAAGTCATGAGGATTCATCAAGCTAGATCAAGAGTTGGATCTTAATCATCAAAAAGACAAGTACATAAATTCCTTTCTCTTTCCTTGATGTTAAATCTGGTAGAATTTATGCCTAGGACTTCCTTACAATATCTACATCCATGTCATCCCTTACATTTGCAATTATTTTC